>WBNM01046188.1:0-23598 GCA_013399055.1 Ramphastos sulfuratus | reverse complement strand
TGTCAGTAAAATATTCCAATTAGCCTCAAACCAGCACAGTGACTCTGTTCTAGCAAAAGGGTTGGACTAGATGATCTTCAGAGGTCTCTTCCAACCCCTACCATTCTGTGACTTTTAGTTGCGGTGTGCTCATCTTGAGCATGGTAGTTAGGCTGTGTATGCTGGGCAGAGGCAGGATTTGATATACACAAAGAGTACAATCTGTCAGAGTAAGTGTACCAGGGAGGAATCAATCTAAGATTCTCAGTGGGAATGCCATGAGCAGTGGGAAGGCTGAGGAATCAGTTGAGGAATCTGAAATCCTTCTCTGCTGGATTTAGACATCTTATGCTGTGCTGCAGAAAGTTATTTCCTCCTTTTGTCACTCCAAGTGCCGAATCTCCTAAAGATAGTGAGAGAAACACTCTTCTCACCTGAAACACATCCTGCAACACAGAGGCTGGTCTCTGAAAGCACATAGCACGCTGGGAAGGAGGCAATGCTGGGTATAATGTCCTCGTAACACAGTGGTGAAGTAATTGGAGGATTTATTCATGGTGTCAAAGAGAGGTTTCTGTGAGTAAACCTTGGAGAGCAAACTGTGTCCAGACCACAGAGTCAGACTTCCACATGCTCCTCCTGTTTAACTGTTTTATGAAAACAATCAATTACACTTTTGGAGAGGAGGGAAGGAATGATTGTGTGTTTCTGGGTAGTGTACTCTGGGCTCTGGCAGGGGGATTGGACTGATGATCTTTAGAGGTCCCTTCCAACCCTTAACATTCTGTGATTCAGCAGTTTGCTTCCCCATGAATAATGTCGTGTCTGAGGAGGAGAGCTTTGGCTTGACCGAAGTGAAATTTGTTTGTTAATTCCCTCTGACAGAGAAGGACCCCAAATGTGGGTCATTGGCCTCCCGAGGGAGCACTTCAGCTATTCATCTGTGCTGATAAAAGCTATAGCTGATTCCTGGTTTTAAAAAGGGAGATGACTGACACTGGGAAGCCAAATCTATTAGGTATGCTCTGCAAAGAGCTACTTCAAACATGCCCTTCAAATGAGATCAGTGGAGAAATGTGTAGTTGTTGGATAGCAGTGGTGTTTTGAGATCAAAAGAGGCATCGGGTTCTGTCAGCCTCTTAAACTTCAGGTGTGTCTCGGTGCAGATGGAAATCAGACTTTTATGTGCATAGGAAATGTTAATGACAATAACTGAAGTGGCAGTGGAGTGCTTTGAGTGCTGAGCAATCAGGCACTCAGGCCTTCACGTGGATCTTACTGTGGTCAGTAATATGTAAATTATCGGATAGCTATTGCATTTCTTTAATCCTACAGTAAATAAGCAGAGATATCTGTTGACCGTAGATAGGTGAAATAAGATGACATTGTACTGTTTGCAGAGCTGAATGTTTGCTGAGGGTACTGTGCTTTATGCCAGTCTGCCCAAAGAGACTATTAACATCTGCCTTCTCTGCTGTGTGATTCCTTGAAGTCACCTTCTGCTCGCTCGTGCAGATGCACTGACGATAAGGGCTAAAGTTGCGAAGTCAGCCGGGCAGTTTGTATGCCTGGCTGTATCCCTAGGAATAGAGACATCCCAGATAACAAGGGTTGTTAGCATAGCACATTTAGACAGCTTGACACTGAGGTTTTCACATGCAAGGAGGATGTTAAATTAGACCTGGCTGTTAGCTAGGAGGTGAGCAACTGCTTCGTGTTCTAAAGTTGCAACTTACTGAAATTAGTAATCATTGGTTTAGGGGCACTAAAGAGGTTGGTTGGTGGTCCCTGAAATTTCTCTAAGTGAACATTTTTAAGTCTTTCTGAGGAAAGGTGGAAACGAGCAGCTAATGTTTTACAGTAATTGTTCAGCCTGAAGATAAAATGGAAATTTCATAGATTCTCTCTGTATCCGCTTTCATTTTTGCTTTGATGTCAAATTTACCATAACACTATCAATATTTTTACAGCAAGCTCGTGTGTCTAATCCTTGTCTTTTAAGAGCTTCCTATTGGTATCAAACTTTGAAGGTGTAAAATGGATGCTGTCTCAAAAGATGACTTGCCTGTGAATTACAAAATGAAGCATTTAATAGATGTATTTTTAGAAGGCAGTTGCAGTGAAATTCATGCACCTTTAAAGTTGAAGTATGAAGGGTTGTGCCACATTCTGCAACCTTGGGAACCAGACTGCCCATTCCGCAGTTGTCCCTCTTCCTGCTCTTTTACTCCCTATTCATCTCTTCAGCCTCAGCTGTCTATTTTTTTCCATGCCACAGACTGAAATACAGCTGACTCATCTCCTAGACCCTTATTTGACTCTGCCTCTGACAGAAATCTTTTTCTTTATTGGATTGCTGGGCAATTTGAGCCCAGCTGGTAGTTCTAAGGACCAGGAGAGTATAACCAACTAGGTGATAACATCCCAACTAAGTAACCTGCTGCTTCCAGCTGCTTTTGAACTTTGCTGTGCTCAGGTTGAAATGAAAGTCTTATTTGCGCAAAGCTCAAAATGATGAGTGCATGGTCCAGCATGTCTTGGGAAGTGGGCCTGTGTGAACCTCATGAGGTTCAACAAGGACAAGGGCAAGGCCTCACACCTGAGTCAGGGCAATCCTCAGTATCAACGCAGGCTGGGGGATGGTGAGATTGAGAGCAACCCTGTGGAGAAGGACTTGGGAGTGGTGGTGAATCAGAAGCTGGACATGAGCCAGCAGTGTGCACTTACATCTCAGAAGACCAGTGGCATCCTAGGCTGCATCAAAAGCTCAAATTCTCTCCCTTTCATCCTCTGATGAGACTCCATCTGGAGTATTATGCCCAGCTCTGGAGCTTTCAGCACAAGAAGGGCATGAACCTGGAGTGGGTCCAGAAGAAGCCACAAAAAAATGATCTGAGGGCTGGAGCATCAATCCTGCAAGGCCAGACTGAGAGAGAGGTTGTTTAGCCTGAAGATGAGAAGGCTCTGGTGAGACCTTATAGCAGCCTTTTAGTACTTAAAGAGGGCCTATAAGAAAGCTGGGGACAGACATTTTATCAGAGCCTGTTGTGACAGGACAAGGGGTGATGGTTTAAACTGAAAAAAAATGATTCAGAGAGAAGGAAGAATGTTTTTACAACGTGAGTGGTGAAACACTGGCCCAGGTTGCCCAGGGACATGGTAGATGCCCTATTCCTGGCAACATTCCAGGTCAGGTTGGATAGAACTCAAAATCACAGAAATATTAAGTTTGGAAAAGCCCCTCAGGATCACCAAGTCCAACCCATAACCCTACTCTACAAGGGTCACCTTAAACCATGTCCCCAGGTACCACATCCAAACGAGCAATCAGATCTTTTGTAAGATGTCCTTGCTCACTGCAGTGGACTTGATCTAGAACACCTTTAAAGGTTCCTTCCAGCTCAAACCCTTTTGTGATTCCTTCTTTGGAGACAAGCAGCAGGAGTATGAGGTAAACCAAGCCAAAGGCAAAGGCCTTGCAGTAGCAGTGTACCTCCAAAGACCTGCTAGGGTTTATATACCTTTCCACCTCCCCAAAGTCATTGGTTCCTCTGATAGTTTTATTTTCAAATGAGAGTTGGTAATGGGGCACAAATACAATTTCCCTATCTATCTGTCTGTCTACCTATCTATATGTAACAGCAGTAAGTTGACTGTTATGATTTGTATTTAAATAGACAGTTCTCATGATTCAGCTCAGTCAGATGTTGCCCTAGGGACTTGAAACCTGTCATGAATTTTCTTTGTGATGCTGGACAAGTTATCTGAAACTCAAGAGTCTGTGCTGGGAACTTCTGTAATCTCATTCTGCCTGACCAGACTGAGGTGTTTGACACATAAAGAGCAGAAGTCCCAAGCAATTAGAAATGCACCCAGACATAATAGGAGTTATTAGAAATGTGTCCCATCATGTACAGGGGGCCTGAAGCACAGCCCTGTGAGGAGAGGCTGAGGGAGCTGAGGGTGTGCAGCCTGGAGGAGAGGAGGCTCAGGGCAGACCTCATTGCTCTCTACAACTACCTGAAGGGAGATTGTAGCCAGGTGGGGGTTGATCTCTTCTGACAGGCAACCAGCAGCAGAACAAGGGGACACAGTCTCAAGTTGTGCCAGGGGAGGTACAGGCTGGATATTAGGAGGAAGTTCTTCACAGAGTGAATTATTTGCATTGGAATGGGCTGCCCAGGGAGGTGGTGGAGTTGCCATCCCTGGAGGTATTCAAGAAAAACCTGCATGAGGCACTTAGTGCCATGGTCTGGTTGATTGGCTAGGGCCGGGTGCTAGGTTGGGCTGGATGATCTTGGAGGTCTCTTCCAACCTGGATGATTCTATGATTCTATATTGAGATGAAAAACACAGTCTGCAGGGAAGCCCCAGAGTTATCTGACAAGTTTTCATTGCAAGGTGTAGGACTGTTCCAGGAGCAGCAGTGGTCACTAATGTAGGTGGATTATCCCATGTGAATGGCCGTGTTTGTGACTTACTGTGAAAAATTAGTTGCTTTGAATTCATCCCCATAAATTCTTATAGAGGGCTCTCCAGAGAGCATCACATTTGCAGCTTTTCAATAAGACTGTTCACACAAATCCCCTTTTCTTCCTGTTTCTCTTGCTGGAATTTGCCTGGAGAATTAAGAGCTGTAAAATATTTAACAATCAATGGAATTTACATGAAAAAATTAACACTAAAATGCATTGACAGGGATAACACTGCCTTTGCACGAAAAGCAGCTGGCTGTGCATATTTGATTTATTCTTTCAATAAGTTTCAGAACATGTTTGTAAGGTCTGTGATCCTTTTGCATAATTTGTACTGGTTTATTATTGGAGTTGTCACTCTAAGGAGGGAAATTAAATGGCTTGTTTGGAGGCTTGGGATTCAGTGTGGTAAAGTGCAGCTACACAATGTTTTTATAAGTAGTGGCTATAATTAATACAATAGTCCAAGCTGAACTGTTTCTCTGAATTAAAGCTGACAACTGCCTTGTTAGCA
Source organism: Ramphastos sulfuratus (assembly GCA_013399055.1). Taxonomy (NCBI): domain Eukaryota; kingdom Metazoa; phylum Chordata; class Aves; order Piciformes; family Ramphastidae; genus Ramphastos; species Ramphastos sulfuratus. Next base: position 18,630 of record WBNM01046188.1, on the reverse strand, counting down.
AGAGCACGGGCGTGGGGAGTGGATTTTAACTCACTGTCTCAAAAGAATTTTTTTTTTTTCCAAGTAGCAGTTCTGCAGGAGTTGTGAAACTTCTAAAACTTAAAGCATTTACATTTCAGAGCAGTAATTTTTTGGGCTGCATATGCCTGAAAGGATCCTTTTTAGCTTCTCTGGGATCATAGCAGGGCACTGGTTTGCCTGGTGAAGGGAAGCAGTGCGGGGGAAGTAGCTCAAGAGGAACAGCAGAATAAGGAGCATTTTTTCACTAGATGGGTTACTTGGTCAGTACAAACTGAGGTTTTATTCTGAAAGGTGACCTTAAAAGGTGGTGTTTTAGGATTCACTGTTAAGTCCTTTTCTAGGAATTTGTAGAGCAGATTAAGCCCAAGTTTGGGCTAATGCTCCCCTCGACCTTCCCTACACAACAAATCCAAGTGTCAGACTGCCTCTTAAGTATAACAATCTAAACGTAGAGACAAGTTTTTGTTGAGTGTAAGGTTGCAAAAGTCTGTTGCTCATTTCATAGAATCATAGAATGGTAAGGTTGGAAGGAGACCTCAAGGATCATCTAGTTCAAACCCTCCCACTAGTACAGGTCACTCAAGGCCTCATCCAACCTGGCCTTGAAAACCTCCAGGGAGGGAGCGGCCACAACCTCCCTGGGCAACCTGTTCCAGTGCCTCACTTTAAGCTGACTTTGTGGCATTCATGCCTTAGTTTGGCAGACACATTGTTGATACAGCACTGATGAGCCAAAAGCCACCAGTGGCTATTGATAGATTCACATTAGAATTGTATTCTGGATTAAGAATACACTTTGGAAACAAATCTCCTGATCCTGCCTATTTAGTGTACTTCACATTGCAGAGTGGATTTTCCCTGGAGGTGTTGAAGAAATGTGGGCATGGCACTTCAGGACATGATTTATTTGCCATGGTAGCCTTAGTTTGATGGCTGGGCTCAGTAATCTTAGAGATCTTTTCCAACAGAAACAATTCTGTGATACTGTGAAATATGTAAGCCAGTTATATACATTATTATGAATAGTGATGAAACTAAAAATGTCCTCCAGGAGCACATAAATGCTCTCTAATGGCTAATGGGTATTTAGTCTCCAGGACTAGACTAGATCTAACCTGAAGTAGCCTCTCTTCCCAAAATAGTGTGAATATCAGACCTTCAGTATCAACAGTTTTGCTCTGTAAGCTGATTTTATTGTGCCATGCCATATGTTGAGGTGAACATAGATAGTGAGGTGCCAAAGACATTAATTGATAAAACCAGAGCCTAGTGAGGCAGGGTCTATTTTCAAGAGAAATTGCTACATCAGCAAGTAAATAGCCTCTTAGGACCTGTATCTGCATATTGGGTAGGAAATTAGAGGTGGTGGTGTATCAGTGTCTAAGAGCACCCCCTCTAAAAAAAAGTAAGCAAAGACCCACAAACCCCATTCAGGAAATTTAACTCCTTTATCTGATAGACTCATTTTCCTTAATCTTTGTCTGATAGACTCCTTCTCCTTAGTTTTGTCTAATCAAACATTTACTTAATTTGCTTGTGATGAAGAGGCTCTTATAGTTGAGTATGTTTGGCAAGTGGATGGTAGCTCTTAAAACAAGACCTGAACAAAATGGTTCTTTTCAACAAGCTGCCAAGTACCAGAGCATGGATTTGAGACTTAACACTTGGGGACAGGTGCTTACCTGGCAGAAAATGATGCAGACTTGGTGCTGAAACCTCAAACTCTTTTATTTTAGTTTTAAGATCTCATGTTCCCTGCACTTAGGTAACATATGTATGTACATCTATTTGCATGTCCATAAAGGCAAAGTTAAAAGCAAAAAAGGCAATATATTACCATTTGTGTAGTGGAAATTCTGATTCCATGGTTGGGATGAGTTTGTTGTTTTTTGGTTGGTTTTTTGTTTGTTTGGTTGGTTGGTTGGTTTGAGTTTTTTGTTTAGTTTTGTTTGGTTTTGTTTGGTTTTTTTTTGTTTTTCAAATGATAGGTGGAACAAATAGCCCATTGGAACTGCACTAACATGCTAAAACACTCATGAGTGTCACCAAGAAAAAAAAAAAGGCAACTAATTGTGGTGCCTGAAGGAATGCAACAAAATAAAAAAAGCTTGGCCAAGAAGCTTGTTGTAGGGAGCAGTTAAGATACTTTTCCTTTCTGTATATTCAGTGCTACAATATTTATCTGTTGCTTGAGGCAGCAGAAGACACAGTTTTGGGATCCTTTCTCTTTTACTGGTGCAAAGCCAAAGCACTTCAGGTGTAATTAGAGACATTCTTCTGTATCAGTCCTCACTGGAGCAAGAATGTGAGTTACTTTGTTAAAGGAGTACTCTTTAGAGACTCATGTTTCTAAATTGAAGAATATCAGTATTAAACCCTCTTTTTTTTCTCCTTAAGTGTTTGTTAAGATTGTCCACTCCCATTCTTTTCCCATTTTTATGTCACAATTCCTACCTTTACAAGCTGTTTTGTGGATTATCTCATGTCAGTGACATCTGCTTCACCTAGAGCAGAAATTCCCATCCCAGCTTTTGTTGGACTTAGCAATGTTTGGCACTGCACAGGAGCAGAGGTTTTTTTCACAGTGCACACAGTATGCTAAGATAATTCTTAAAGCAAAACCTGATAGTTCTGATTTTTTTTCTGGGTGGATTTTGTTTCAGTTCAGTAGGAGAGTTAACAGCACAGACAAAATCCCACCACAACCAAACCCCACACCAATAAACCAGCAAGTTGTGGCAGTCATTTGGCTTTGGTGATCTGTATCAGTACCCTTTTCTATCTTCACTGTAGATCTGTATGAACAGTATTTTATCTTGGCTGGTTTCAAGAACTGCTTTCTTTAGGGTTTATTATGCTAAGCTCCTGCTAAATATAACTTACGTGGAATTCTTGGAATCCCATACTTAATGCTAATTCTTCTGCAGCAGAAGAAACTTCAACTGCCATACAAAGACCTGCCTCAGCCTGTTGCTCTTCTGTCTTTCATTGATGCCACATTTTTGGAGTGGTGAAAAGATGCTTTACCCTTCCCTCATGGGAAATGAAATAATTTATTTTTTTCTTATTCCTGGAAGGTAGACTGATGTGAGAGCAGCATGAGCAGGAGGAATTTTTCAGTTCTTTAGCCTGGTGAAGAGGAGGCTCAGGGGAGACCTTATTGCTGTCTACAACTACCTGAAGGGTGGTTGTGGCCAGCAGGAGGTTGCTTTCTTCTCTCAGGCAACCAGCACCAGAACAAGAGGACACAGTCTCAAGCTGTGCCAGGGGAAGTTTAGGCTGGAGGTGAGGAGAAAGTTCTTCACTGAGAGAGTCATTCCCCACTGGAATGGGCTGCCCAGGGAGGTGGTGGAGTCACCGTCCCTGGAGGTGTTCAAGGCACGTTTGAACGCAGCACTTGGTGCCATGGTCTAGTCTTGAGGTCTGTGGTAATGGGTTGGACTTGATGATCTTTGTGGTCTCTTCCAACCTTGCTATACTGTGATACTGTGAGTGGCATCATCATAAGTTTTTCTTTCCAAGAATCTTACAGTACATTTGGACTCCTACCTTACATGATCAGGAATATGCACACTGCAGATGTCTGCAGTGTCTCTTCAAAGGATTGTGGAATCTCAGCATGGTAGAAGTTGGAAAGGACCTCTGGGGAGTGTCTAGTCCAATCCCTCTACTAAGGTAGGGGCATCCACAGGAGATTGATGAGGATCACAATGTCCAGGCAGTTTGGAATCTCACTAGAAAAGGAGACTTCACAACCTCTCTGGGAAGCCTGCGTCAAGGCTCCATCACCCTCACGGACGTTCCTCACAGAGGAAGTTTCTGTGCTCTAGTTTGTACCCTTTGCCCCTTGTTCTCTCACTTTGTACCATGAAAAGAGTCTGGCCCCATCCTCTTGACCCGCACACCTCAGCTGTTGATCAGAATTGAGAAGATCCCCTCTGATGCTGCTCTTGTCCCAGCTACACAGCCCCATGTCTCTCAGCTTTCCTCCTCACAGAGAGGCTCCAGTCCTCTCAGCATCTTTGTGGCTTCCACTGCACCTTGTCCAGTAGTTCTGTCTCCCTTGAACTGGGGTGCCCAGAACTGAACACGGTGCTCTACTCACTAGGGCAGAGTGAAGGAGGAGAACCTCTCTTGACCTAGTGGCTACACGGTTCTTAATGCACCCCAGATTATCATTGTCCTTCTTCAGAACAAGGGCACATTGCTGGCTCATGGTGAAGCAGTTGTCCACCAGCAATCCCTGGNTATACTGTGATACTGTGAGTGGCATCATCATAAGTTTTTCTTTCCAAGAATCTTACAGTACATTTGGACTCCTACCTTACATGATCAGGAATATGCACACTGCAGATGTCTGCAGTGTCTCTTCAAAGGATTGTGGAATCTCAGCATGGTAGAAGTTGGAAAGGACCTCTGGGGAGTGTCTAGTCCAATCCCTCTACTAAGGTAGGGGCATCCACAGGAGATTGATGAGGATCACAATGTCCAGGCAGTTTGGAATCTCACCAGAAAAGGAGACTTCACAACCTCTCTGGGAAGCCTGCGTCAAGGCTCCATCACCCTCACGGACGTTCCTCACAGAGGAAGTTTCTGTGCTCTAGTTTGTACCCTTTGCCCCTTGTTCTCTCACTTTGTACCATGAAAAGAGTCTGGCCCCATCCTCTTGACCCGCACACCTCAGCTGTTGATCAGAATTGAGAAGATCCCCTCTGATGCTGCTCTTGTCCCAGCTACACAGCCCCATGTCTCTCAGCTTTCCTCCTCACAGAGAGGCTCCAGTCCTCTCAGCATCTTTGTGGCTTCCACTGCACCTTGTCCAGTAGTTCTGTCTCCCTTGAACTGGGGTGCCCAGAACTGAACACGGTGCTCTACTCACTAGGGCAGAGTGAAGGAGGAGAACCTCTCTTGACCTACTGGCTACACTCTTCTTAATGCACCCCAGATTATCATTGTCCTTCTTCAGAACAAGGGCACATTGCTGGCTCATGGTGAAGCAGTTGTCCACCAGCAATCCCTGGTCTTTCTCTGCAGAGCTACTTTCCAGTAGCTCACCACCTCACTGGTACTGATACAGGGGGTTATTTCTTCCCAGATGCAGGACTCTACACTTACTCTTGTTGAGTCTCATTAGGTTCCCCTTTGTCCAGCTCTCCAGACTGTCCAGGTCTTGCTGAATGGCTGCCTCCTGGTTGTGTGTCATCTCTTCATCCAGGTAGTTGATGAAGAGAAAGTCTGAACCCAGTACAGATCCTTGGGGAGCACAAGATCCCCTGGAGATCTCACTATCTTGGATATGTAAATGTTTCTGAAACATTTCTACTGAAATGTTCTGAAAATTTATAACTTTCAGCTTTCTGGATCAGTTTAATGAAATACTTTATTTCTGGCGAAACCCTTGTGCCCCCTCTATTATCTGTGCCTTTCCTCCTCCTTCCTCTGTACTAAACCCATCTCTTTGTTGAAGATGCTCACTAGATCCTTGGAAAGGATAGGAGTGGCTTCTCTTCAGGCAAGCACTAAACCACAAATACCAAACAACAAACAAAACCACAAACTGCTTAGGGGAAGCCCCTTTCTGTGGTTGAAGCTCTGACTTTGGAGTAATACTTCTTTAACATCTTGAGGCATCCTGGTATCTCAGCACGTTGTGTCTTACTGCTAACACCACTTCACAGAGCCTGGGAGTAGCAGTGATCTTTCCTAAAGGGAAAAAACAGTCTCAAAGATCATCTGAAGCAGTGAAAGCTTTTCCCCTCTTGGAAAAATTCAACAGCCAGGAGCCTCACAACATGTGGAATAACTTCTAGCAATATTAGTCTAACACTGAAAGGAAACAAAGTAAGAGCAGATGTTATATTGGTTACTAGATAAAAGGTTACCTTTAAATATATATATTTATATATTATATATTGAAATGTTTTTATATATATGCCTTTTGCATATGCTTTGTGACAGACACACAGCCTGGAGAACGGCATGTGACAAGAGTAAATCAGTAAAAAATGCCTGATGATATTCTAAATATTTATAGAATAGCTAGATGTGTATAATAGGGAAAAGCCAAGGAGGCATTTAGAATCATAGAATCATAGAATGGTAAGGTTGGAAGGGACCTCAAGGATCATCCAGTTCCAACCCCCTGCCATAGGCAGGGACACCTCCTACTAGTACAGGTTATTCAAGGCTTTATCCAACCTGGCCTTGAACACCTCCAGGGAGAATAGCAAATAGATGCTATAAAATATATTGGAATTCTTTCAAGTGGGTTAAAAGGCATTGTGTGGGCTGTCAGAGACCTTCACAACACCTTTGATTAAAAAAAATAATTTAAACAACCATGAGAAAAGTTTCATCAATGAAGCTGGGAAGTAGAGAAGGGAAAAAAGTCTTTAGAAAGAATGAAGTCATTCACCAATGGTCCCAGTGAGAGGTGTAGGGATTGTTGATTGAATTGCCACCTAGGAAAGTTAGGAAATAGAATCGTGGAATAGTTTTGGTTGAAAGAGACCTTTAAGGTCATTGAGTCCAACTGTTAACCCAGCATTGCCAGGTCACCACTAAGTCATGTCCCTCAACACCACATCTACCTTTTCAATAGCTCCAGGGATGGTGACTCCACCACTTCCCTGGCTCTGCTTCCAACAGGATTAAAATGACCCAGCTTTATCCAAAGACTAGGAATTTTCCAAGTTTGCCAAAAGATTTTTTTGTAAGTCAATTTTTGCATATAGCTGATTGTTGGTGTAGTTGTGCACTGATCAATACCTAAATTCTGCCTGTAAGACTGCATGGCTTAGAAGCAGCAAAAAGCAAAACAAGCAGATAAGACTACAGATGAACAAATTTGGTTCCCTAAATGCAAGGAAAAATTTCCTGTGGTCATCCTTCTGTCCTGTAGAAATTAGGCCTTACTGCACAGTTAAGTCATCTACAAAAGGACTCATACTGTGGGACTTGGCTCCATTCATTCTCTGTGATGATGCAACCAAGAATAAGCTGCAGGTTTTGCATGGAGGAGTTTATTATTTTTCACTTGTGCTGCAGATGGTTGCATTTGCTCAGTCCACAAGTGCTTGAAGAAAAAGATTTAATGGAAACTATACTAAAAATGGAAGAATTTATGCAAGACACCAACTTCTTCTGCCTCTAACAAAAGCTTCTTCAGTGAAGATACTCCTATCTGGGGACAGCTTTTATTTTCACAGAAGAATTCTTCCTTACTGAATTCTCCTTCCCATTAGTCCAAGCAGAGCAGGATTTTGTTAATGGTTGGGTCAGGGTGATAATTATCTTGTGTGGAAAAATGGATGGGCAGACAGTCCAGCAGGTAGATGCTTCCTAATTTGTTAAGGGTTTTTAAAGATAAATGGCCTTGAAGTAGATTTGTTTCCAAATGTACAGGCAGTAGAGTGCTGGGACCCAGTGGCACTGTGAGCTCTCCTCAGTTTTTTCTCAGAGTGATGGATGTTGCATATTCTGCTTGCTGATGTGATCTCTGCCATCACCAGTCCCAATTTATTAATAGTTTTGGAGGCAATGGTTGTAAATTATTGCAGCCCAATTTTCTTACTGTTTTAACATCTAGTGAGGACAGAGCCCTATGTGCAGCTTTGTATGAACTCAGCGAGGACCATTAAAATATTGCCATTTAGGCTCATTTTGGTAGTGTTAATCAGAGTGTTTTATCATACATTAATTGCAGTGGTTTGAAATACCTGGAGCATTCACTTTTCTAAAAGCAGAAGAAACAATAATTTCCATTTCTTCACTTTTGCAACCCATAACTTCTTAAAAATCCTCAACAAACCAACCAAAATGCACTAAAACTTTTCCTAACTGTTCTTGCTGGGGGCATCTTCTCCCATGTAACTAGCAATAGGATGAGGAAATGGCCTCAGGCTTCACCAGGGGAGCTTTAGGTTGGATATTAGGAAAAATTTGTCTACTGTAAGAGTGATCAGACATTGGAACAGGCTGCCCCAGGAGGTGGTGTAGTCACTGTTCCTGGAGGTGTTAAAAACCTGTGTAGATATGGCACTTCAGGACGTGGTTTGGTGGCTGTGGTGGTGTTAGGTTGAGGGTTGGACTCAATAATCTTCAAGGTTTCTTCCTAACCTTAATGATTCTATGATTCCATGATCTACCTCTTTGCAACAACTCCACAAATAAGAGCCAGCAGCTCTTACAAGCCTCGCTGGAAGCTCTTGGAAGCATTATCTCTGAAAATTGGCCTTTGAAGTCTGAAATGTGAACACCTACAGCCAGACCTTGATTCCAAAAATGTATTTTAATATATAACAAGTCTCCTTGATGTGCAAAAGAAGCTAAAAGCCTACTGCGTTTTCATGTGCAGATGGGGCTTAAGGGCTTCAAACAGTCACAGAAGTGCCTTTTGTGACTCACCAGCAGGAGCAGGTTTACAGCAGCACCCCTGTCTGTTTGTATTATATCAGTGAAAGAGCCTGTGATGTTTGCTGGCTCTCTTCAGGGGAGGGTACCACTAGATGATTCTGTTTAATATAAGGAGTTGTCAGCCTTTCTTATTTAACCATCATTAGGAGATCATGCTGCTGAGGTCCCATTTCGTGAGGCAGCTGGAAATTGGCACTTAGTTTGAAAGTATTGGGTCCTACCTTTCTCTTAGAGTTCAAGGACAAGGCAAAACTGTTCAGGGTATGCAAAGAAAAAAGCGATTTCTCACTTCCCTTTGTCTGTTTGGTCCTCTGACCTCTCTGTTCTTTTCTAAATAAATTCATTTCCCAAGTAATTTAGTCCCCTGTATATACATGAGTTAAATGGAAGTGTGGGACATGGCTGCAAAGATGCAGATGGAAGACATGAGGGAAAGTATTTGAAAACATCACATGGAAGATAGCTGTGATAAATGTGGAGACTTTTTACTGCAGTAAAAATTATCTGTGTCTTCAGTAGTGTTTCTCTTAATACTTACAAAAGAGGACAGTACTTGGGGTCAGTCTCTTCTTCCTAGTAACAAGTGATAGGATGAGAGGAGATGGCCTCAAGTTGCACAAGGGAGTGTTAGAAGAAACTTTGTCACTGAAAGGTTTCTCAGGGACTGGAACAGGCTCCCCTGGAGGGTGTTTGAATCCTCATCCCCAGAGGTGTTTCAAGGAGGCAGAGATGTGATGCTGAGGGACATGGTTTAGCACCAGCCTTGGGAGAGTTAGAGAATGATTGGACTCAAGAATCTTACAGATCTTTTCCAACCAAAACAATTCTGTGGGTCTAATCCCATTACCCTCTTTTAGGGAACTGAGGCATGGAATGTGCAAACTCTAAATCACTTGAAAGGCAAGGTGCAGAGTCGTGGTGTCTCAGTCTCCTGACCCTCACTTTGTGCTCCTAACCAGACATTTCATTTGTTATTCTAAAGATTGTCCCTTCCTTCCTCTCATCCCAATGTGTTCCTGCACCTTCAGGACTTTCACCACCTGTCTTTTCCCTGGTAATGTCATATGGCTTAAGCCATGGTTTCACCTGGAGCTCTGCTATGCTAGATCTGCTCAAAAGCCCCAAAGACTTTTTAGTGATAGAGGTTTTCTTTTTTTCAATGACAGTGGCTTCACATGACCAAGTAAGACTTCATTAACCTGATTGCCTAAGGATATCAAGCCCCAAGGGGAAGTGGTATTACTGTGTAATTGACAGGATAATTAGGAAGTAAAAAACTATAAATCCCACCACAGGCAAACCATCAGAAGATTTGCCTGTTTACTCTTTGAAACCAAAGTGTGTCATATCAAAAATCCTTTTCTTTTAAGGGTTTTGTGTTTGTAGGTTTATTATTGACCTTCACAATAGAGGCACTGCTGGGGCATGAGGCTTTAGGAACCCAATCAAGTTGGATCAGTTCAGGTTGCTGGTAAAGCCACTGATCTTTAGTCTGCAGGCTGAAGTTCACTTTTGCTTCTACTAGCTTTGATTTTGAGCTCTGTGGGCATGGTCTTTCTGTCTGTATTTGTAAAGCATCGACCAGAGTGGATCCACCAAAATTGGAGTTTCTTCGTTATAAGAAAACATAGGCACAGAAGCTACTGATGGCAGGATGAGCTCTGCCATCCACCAGGACAGTGGGATACTGAACCTAGATTAGAGACAGTTTCCTATGCAGTCAGCTACAGTCTTCCCTGTTAATAGAGGCCGTGGCAAAGCTGCATCCAGGTGGCAGCAGCAAGCAGGAGAATAAATGAGAGCGCTGTATAGATGTGGGGTCTTGCTGAGGATGGCCTTCAGTGGGTAAAAGTCACTTATAAATTTTTTACAAGTCACTTATATATTAAAAGTGTAGCAACACCCTACCAAGTAAAAGAGTTCTAATGAAGTTCTGGCAGCTTCTCTATCTGAAAATGATGAAGCCTAATAAGCAAGGAAATTAGTGGAGTTGCTCTGAGGTGGTTGGACTAAAATTAATATGACAAAAGCACAATAAAAAAAAGGGGAAAAAAATCAATACTCTTGCTAATAAGAATCAACATTTATCTTACAGGAAACCTGAAGTTTTGCCTTCTGATTCTGAACCAGCCTTTCAACAGAGGTCATTTTCATTGTCTGTGGAGCAAAGGTAATAATAACTTACATACATCTTCATTTGCTTATTTCCTTAGCTGCCACCCAGCTAATGCACCTCGTGTCTGTTGAATCGCAATGTGGCAATTTCCTCTTAACTAGAGAAACCTTCTGGTTAGCGTCTGGATCAGCAGAGTGTGTCCCTGGGTGCTGGATGCAGCAAATGAGCTGATTATGCAAATTCTGCATCTCTGCCTTGCTTACGTCAGTGGCAACTTTATGGACTGATGGGTGTCAGGCTGGAGCTTCTCACAGAGGCGTCTTAGGAACCAGCATTGTTCTGCTGACAAAGTGCGGTAGATCAGCGGCGCAGTTATGCGCCTGCACGCCAGCGTTCCTTTAAAGGTCATCAGTGAAATGTGTTAATTCTAATCAAAATAAAATGAACCGTGGAGATAGGAGGTTGTGGAAGCAGTGGGAATCTGCATGCATGTCAGAAATATGCAAATCAGATTTCACTACCCCTTTGTTTAATGTGCACAGTTCTAATCATCGTCTCTGGTATGAGAGCTGCACATTCACTGACATTTTGTGGAGATATGTAAATCTTTACAAGCTTGGAGCTATGAATTTCTCCAGTGCAGAAATGTAGACCTTCAGAAGCTTCCTGACAAACCACAGGAGCTGTATCTAAATTCTAGCAGGCTGGGAACCTTGCAGAGAGATTCCTCTTAACTGGCTGGGGCAGACGGAACTATTTGATTTTACCATGGTCATGAGGGTTGGCAGGGGAGAGCTGTATGGTTGAAAGAAATTGGAGGAAGGGGTGAAGTGAGCAGGATGTGTTCATGACATTTAATTCCCATAAACTGAAATTACTGATTCAGAGATTGCATCGAGTTAACCATCAAAGGTTGTCTTGTCCAACCCCCCTGCACTGAACATGGACACCTCCAGTGGCTGCTCAGGAACACATCAAGTCTGATCTTTAATATCTCCAGGCCTCAATCACATCCTTGGGCAACCTGTTCCAGTATTTCATCATTCTTTCATTGTAAAGAACTTCCTCTTAATGTCCAGCTTAAATCTGCCCTGCTCCTGGTTTCAAACCATTGCCCCTCGTCCTATCACTACAAGCCCTTCTAAGCAGTCCTTCCCCAGCCTTTCTTTAGGTCCCTTTCAGGCACTGAAGTGTCACTATAGGTCTCCCCAGAGCCTTCTCTTCTCCAGGCTGAACAACCCCAATTCTTTCAGCCTGTCTTCATAGGAGAGGTGCTCCAACCCTTTGATCATCGTTGTGGTCCTTCTCTGGACCTGTTCCAGCAGGTTCATGTCTTGCCTGTGTTGAGGATGCCATAATTTGACACAGCACTCCACGAGAGATCTCAGCAGAGCAGAGTGGCAGCATCACCTCTCTCAACCTGCTGGCCACTCTTCTTTTGATGCAAACTTCTGGGCTGCAAGTGCATATTGCTGACTCACATCCAGCTTCTCATCCACCAGTATCCTCAAGTCCTTTTCTGCTGGGCTGCTCTCATCATCCCCCAGCGTGTATTGATACTGCAGGTTGCCCCAACCTAGGTGCAGAACCTTGCACTTTGCTTTATTGAGCCTCATGAAATTCCACTCAGCCCACCTCTCCAGCCTGTCCAGGTCCCTCTGGATGGCATCCTGTCCTTCAGTCTTACCTGCTACACCACTCAGCTTAGTGTCATTTGCAGATTTGCTGAGAGTTTACTCAATCTTGCTGTCTCTGTCGTTGATTAATATATTGAACAGCACTGGTCCCAGTACAGACCCTTGAGGAACATCCATCTCCATCTGGGCATTGAATTGTAGACCACTACCCTTTGTATGCAATCATCCAATTGCTTATCCACTGGACAGTCCACCCATCAAATCCATATCTCTCCAGCTTAGAGAGAAGGATGTTGTGGAGAGCTATGTCAAAGGCTTTACAGAAATTAGTCACCTGTATAGGCAAAGAAGTGAGAAAAGAAGCAAGAGACTTGCAGAGGATAAATTAAAGCATCTGACTGAATACTGTATCCCATCCAGGCTCTCCTGCAACAGCAGCAAGAAGTGCTCAGTGGAAGGGTTGTCAAAGTTATTTTCTAGATCTGATTCTCTATTTTTGATTGTGTATTAAGTAACATAGGGGTGAAGAGAAAATATTTTGATCTTATTTCTTTGTTCCACCTTTCCTGTGTTTTCAGGGTTGAAGTTAAAGAAAAGACAGCACACCAGACATGTAGATAGTATATTGTAGTACCTTGCATACGTTATTTTTTTATGCTGTACTCTGTTCATCAGACTTCTCTTGTCTGTCCTTTGGAATATTAAGTCATCATCTTGCAATCAAACCTGTGCAGGGAGACCATTTGGGCATGGAGTGCTTCTTAATGTAGCACTAATGGGCCCTTAGCTGTAGTGCTTCAGTGAAAGGTTGAGGTAAGAAACTGAGTAAAATCAAGCAGACCACAGACTGTCTTGCTTGAGGCTGCCTCAGTAGGTTCTTGTCCTTTGAGTGTAACTGTGCTGAAAGTTGGTGCTGTGAATTGTTTTTTGAAAGAGTCTGAGAGAGCTGGGAGCAAAAGTTCTGCTTATGCTAAGGAGACTTTTGCTGGCAGTTGACTTCCAGAAATAGGTGGAAATTTTCTGTCAAAGTGAAATGACAGAGGAAGGTGGTGACAAAGTGAACCTGAAATGTTTTTCTTCAAAACATCTCAGCTTCAGTAAACCTCAGTGAATGCAGATTCTGGCAACAGCTGACCAACAATCCTGGTAGGTGTTAGCCATCTTGTGCTGCCTGGATCCTGCTTCTGAAGGAGGCTCAGCAGAGGCTGTTGCAGGACTAGGAGAACCTGGGGGTTTTGGTATGTGAAACGAAAGAAGTTCTGAAAGAGACATCCTTAGAAACAGTGCTTGACGACCAGTGTGAGATCTCATAAAGGAGGGATGAGACAGAAACAACAGAGCCATTGATCCACAGAATATTACCAGCTACACAGACTGGGAGGAAAAAGAGGAAAAAGGGGAGAAAAATGCAGAAGAGGAAGAAAACCCCAACAAAACCCCACAAACAAACCAACAACAACAACAAAAAAAAAAACAGATAAAATCTTGAGTGACTTTGTTACAACAGTCTTGGGTGTTATGCTGAGACATAGGTGTTGTTTTCAAGTTAGTGGTGTCCTAAGAAAATAACTTGTTTCATTAGCCCTGTCACTTCAGTGTCAAGTGAAAATGGAAGTGTGATGTGATATGTCCTGAGTTTGAAAAAAAAAAAAAACACACATTGATAAATGTGGCTATTCTGAGCTAAAAGCATCCCAGGTGTAACTCTTTTTGACCTCAAGAAAAATTGGTTGCAGCTAATTAGCCTTTGTCTTATTACAGACTTGCATGAAATCTATTTTTACTGACATACTTTGAAAAGAACTATTTCAATCCTCACAAGTTTGCATGAACTTCCTTCCTTGTGCTTTGTGAAGGACACTGAAATCTGATTGCACTGGAAGGCCATGCTGCCATCCAATGAGATCTGCACAGGCTGGAAAGCTGGGTGAAGTGGAACCTCATAAAATTCAATAAGGACAGGTGCAGAGTCCTGCAGATGGAGAGGAATAACACCAGGCACCAGTAGAGAATAAGGCTTGTCTTGCTGGGAAGCAGCTTCATGGAGGAAGACCTTGGAGTCCTAGTGGACACCAAGTAATCCACGGGCCAGTAATGTGCCCTGGGGTGCATCAAGAAAAGTGTGTTCTGCAGGTTCAGGGAGGTTCCTCCTCCCCCTCAACTCTGCTCTGGTGTGACCACACCTGGAATATTGTGTCCAGCTCTGGGCTCCCCAGAACTCAAGAGAGAAGTCAAGAAAGGCAGGTAACTACTGGAGAGAGTCCAATGGAAACTATGAGGATGATCAAGGGAGTTGAACATCTTTCCTGTGAAGAAAGACTGAGAGAACTGAGGTTGCTCAGTCTTGGGAAGAGAAGACTGGGAAGGGATCTTACTAACATCTATAAATATCTGAAGGGTGGGTGTCAGATGAAGGTGCCAGGCTCTTTGCAGTGGTGCCCAGTGATAGGACAAGGAACAACGGATAGAAGCTGAAACACAGCAAGTTCCACCTTAGCATGAGGAGAAATATCTTTAGTGTGAGAGCGATGGAGTCCTGGAGGAGGCTGCCCAGAGAGGTCATGGAACCGCTTCTAGAGACTTTCAGAACCCACCTGGATGCATTCCTGTGTGACCTGTTCTAGGTGATCTTGCTTTGGCAGGGCATTGGACTTGATGATCTCTAGAGGTCCTAACATTCTATGATTTTATGATTACTTCACCTCCAGGGGACAGCTTTTACCACCCTTACCATACAGGATGACAAAAGTCAGGCAGTAGAGACTAAAGACTACCACAGTTTTCATCTATTATGTTTATTACAATAGCAAACTAGTCTGGAACACGTTCCCTTAGTGTTAAGTAGAGTCATAGAGTATTAGTGCAGTCCATATTCCAGTTGTGGAAAACGTGGAAGAGACAGGGCCCTGCTTTCTCAGAACTACACATTTTTGTGTCTGGGAGGTTCCTGTAAGGAAGACTGGATCCAGTGAGACCTTAACTTAATAACCCTGTCACACATCCTAAATCCCTTTTTGTAGGCCATCAATGTTTCTAGCTTCTGGTTTGAATCCTGTTTAACAACGAAAAACAGCCAGTGAAAAAAATCCCTAGTTTGCAAGTGGTTTTGAATGGAAATGTGCCTTTAACAGAAGTGGCTGCGAGTTGAAACTCTGATACTGTCCCTACATTCATAGAAACATAGAATGGTTTAGGTTGGAAGGGATCTTAACCATCACCTAGTTCCACCCCTCTGCCATGGGCAGGGACAGCCTCCACTAGACCATGTTGCTCAAGACCTCATCCAGCCTGGCCTTGAACACCTCTAGGGAGAGATTATCCGCAACCTCCCTGGGCAACCTGTGCCAGTGTCTCACCACCCTCAGCGTAAAGAATTTATTTCTGATATCCCATCTAAATCTACCCTCTCAGCATTTAGTGGGTGAAAGCAGAAGGGGCTTCACAGAGAGTGAAGTTGCTGTTATTTTCATTTTGTTCTTCAAAATCTCTTTAATCGGAAATTCAAAGGCTTACTGATGCCAGGAATTTCAGCAATGTCTGGCAGCCGCACGTGCTTCTGCTTTTTTGATGTCTCCACAGTGAAGTACCAGGAGAGAGGCAAAAGTTTTGCAGTGCTGAGAAGCCACCTCTGTAAAATTGCCTCAAGTTCAAGATCTGAGAATTGTTTCTTGTTTCTGAAAACACTACCTTTGCAAGCTACACTACTTAGATGATCCAGAATTGTCTTTGTGCCCTTGCTTGATGGCAGCATGCGCTGTATTTTCTGTTCTTAAGTGTTGATAGTGACACCTGTAAAGAGCAAGGGGTTATGCTCTGACAAATAAGATGATTACTTTAACAGAGTGAAATGACACTACCAGTAAAATGGTAGTGATCTGGTGATACTCCCATCAGTGCACTGTTTCTGGGAATGGCAGGTTTGCTGTTAAATGGCATCTTTGAATTTGCTTCTGGAGAAAGATAGATTGCAATTGTTTGACCTCTGGCTGGGTATTCTTACATCCATGGGTTTGCTGATAAATGTAGATGCAGGACTGAAGTATTGGTTATTGCAGTTCTGCTTGGCTGAAGAGGAAGACTCTCAAACTTGTGCTTTAAGGTAAGAAAACATGTCCATGGGTATTTTTCAGTTCTTACAATGCTCATGATACATTAGCCACTGAGCCTTCCTCAAAAGGATTATGATCTTTTCCCACAAACAAAGACATTCTGCAAAATCTCTTAATGAAACAGAAGATGCTAAACTACTTCAAATACTAGCCAGCTGTACGACAAAATGTCCTCGGTGGCATTGCAATGTCTCAGGAGGACCTACAAGAATGCTGGGAAGCACTGTTTAGAAGTCTGTGTAGCCACAGGAAAAGGGGCAATGGTTGGAAATTAGAGTAGGATAGATTTAGACTGGATATTAGAAGGAAGTTCGTTACACTGAGAGTGGTGGGACACTGGAGGATGTTGTCCAGGGATGTGATTGAGGCCCCATCCTTGGAGACATTCAGGTCAGACTTGATGGGACACTTGAACAACCTGATCTAGTTGGGAATGTCTCTGCTCACTGCAGTCAGGTTGGACAAGACGACCTTGAAGGGTCCCTTCCAACCTGATGCATTCTGTGATGTACTGGAAAAAACAACCAACATGCCTTTTGAATGAGCTGACTGAATCCTACCTTGTGGGATGTGTGTTTACTGTTGGACAAGCAGATGGGAAGGAGACATCTTTGAAATCGGGTGTGAAAATGTCTGTCTTTCAGGAGTGTTTCCCTAAATAGTTACTTTCCTGGGGCATTCTTTTCAGTGAAGGAATTTGAGGTCTAGCTATGTCTCCTTGTTATGCTTCCCTACCAGCCACTTCTCTGTACCCAGAGTGTATAGGCATTTTCACAGATTCACAGGTAGTGCTGGATTGGAAGGGGCCCTAAAAGGGCATCTTGTCCACCCCAGCTGCAGTGGGCAGGCATATCTCCAACTCAGTCAGGCTACCCAGGGCCACATCAAGTCTGATCTTGAATGTCTCCAGGCACAGGGCCTCAATCACATCCCTGGGCCACCTGTTCCAGTATTTTGCCGCTCTCGTTGTGTATTTTATTTTATTTTATTTTATGACATTTTTTAGATCACGAATATGCAGGGATTCAAAAATATGGATGTTGCTTACCCTAGATAGTTTATTTTGGGGCAGGGTCTATATCACAGAATCACAGAACATGATTCTGTTTGGAAGGGACCTCAAAAGGTCATTTAGACCGACCTCTTGCCAAATCAGGGTCATCTAGAGTAGGTCATACAGGAACGCATCCAGGTGGGGTTTGAATGTCTCCAGAGAAGGAGACTCCAACCTCTCTGGGCAGCCTGTTCCAGTGTTTTCTCACCCTCACAGTGGAAGTTTTTCCTTATGTTCTTGTGGAACCTCCTATGCTTCGGCTTGCACCCACTGCCCCTCATCCTGTCACTGGGCATCACTGAGAAGTGCCTGGCTCCATCTTCCTGACTCTCACCCTTCACATATTTATAAATGTGTATGAGGTCACCCCTCAGTCTCCCCTTCTCTGAGCTAAAGAGGCCCAGCTCCCTCAGCCTTTCCTCATAAGGGGGTAGCAGGAAGCATTCTGCTGCTGCAGTGTAATAATTCAATCCCACCTGTCTTAGATGTCTTCATGGAAACAATATTTTCCTACACTACATCAGTTGCGATTGCTTATCGAAAAACAGAGTTGTTTGAAGTTTCAGTCTTTATCAAGACCCATTTTATGACAATCAGAGTGGCTATTGAATTTTAAATAGTGTCTTGAATGTGAGGCAACTTTGCTGTCAAGGTCAGCCTGCTGTTGGTGAAAATGCTGCTAATGAATGGCTTGTTAGCACTAGAGGTGATGGGAAATTACAGAACATCTCCTCTTCCTGAGTAGTCAAGTAAAGAAAGGTGTTAATTTGTATCCTGAATTTCAGTCATCTGTCTTTGAATGTCACATGCTCTCTTGCATTTTATGTTCCATATGCTTTTGCCTGCTGTATAATTGGTGATTGATATCTTGAATGTCTTCTGTTGAGGTCCAAAAGCTGTGTATAAAAGTAAATAAGATGTAAATACAAGTGGTGATGCAAAGCTCAGGCAGATGTACTGGGGAAAGCGAAACAGGTGAGTTGGAGCAGTTTGACTGTCTCAGAGGAGACAAAATGATATCCTGGGGTGCATCAAGAAAAGTGCGTCCAGCTTCTCTGCTCTGCCCTGGTGAGACCATGCCTGGAATATTGTATCCAGTTTTGGGCTCTCCAATTCAAGAGAATCAGGGAACTACTGGAGAGCAACCAAACAAGGCTATGAGGATGTTTAAAAGACCTGAACATCTCTCCTGTGAAGAAAGACCGAGTGAACTGGGGGTGTTCAGTCTTGAGAAGAGAAGGCTGAGAGGGGAGGGTCTGAGGTGAACATTCTAGGGCT
>WBNM01046185.1:74463-92423 GCA_013399055.1 Ramphastos sulfuratus | reverse complement strand
GGGTCTGACAAGAGCAGAGTGAGTAGTTACCTGCCTTAATTATCTTTTGATTTAAGAATGGAAGTCATGTTCTGACTATCCAATTAGTCCTTACAGTTATCTCTGTTAATGGTAGCATTTTGCTTTTCAAGCTTTGAACTTGTTGAAGTAAAAAACAGGATGAAAAGGAGGAAAATACATCAATGGCTTTTTCAGAGTTGCTGAATGATTCACCTTGTAAGACACCTTTGGAGGCCACTGCTCAAAGCAAGGCTTAAAGGTAGTAAAACAAGGCTGAAAGTAAGCAACTTTTCATTGGGAATTTGGTGGTTTTTTTTTTTTTTTTTAGCTAAGTTTTAAATAGAAGGACAATCCAGAGCCTCTTGGGCAGTCTGTTCAAGGACTGCTGTCATGGTGGATTTTCTTTCCCATGCGCAGTAAGTAAAATACCCATTGCTGTATCTTTTGACTACTGTTTCTTTTTCTTTCTGTGCAGTCTGAGGTCTGGCTTCTTCTGCTGAAAAGAATGACTGTCCAGCTCTTGTTGAAAGAAATAGTTAGCTCTCAGCTTCTCCTTGTGCAGGTTTGACATACTGTGGTGGTTTGGGGGCTCAGGTTCCCTTAAGAAGACCACACAGACACGGTCCTCCAGAAAGAGAGGGTTTGTCAAGGAAAAAACTCTCAGATCTTTTTGGTGTGATGCACTGCTGCAGAACTTTCTGGAAACTGGTTTGGTTAGTTCCTTAGTCTTTGGGATGGGATTTTATATCATTCTCATGCTCTAGAGGAGTGTCACCTGGAAAACAAAACAAACCAAAATTCAAAAACACCCACCAAAAACCAAAACACAAACTAAATACAGCATAGTCAGTGTTTTGTCTCTACTTTCTCATTGTGAAAATGATGCCTCCAATGACACAGTCCAAAGTAGTCACTGGAATGCTGTATTAGCATTTGTCATAATGTTTGGGGGCTCAGGTTCCCTTAAGAAGACCACACAGACACAGTCCTCCCAAAAGAGACAGAGAGTCCCAAGGGAGGGACCTGGCCATCCCAGGTTATGGTAACATCGTTATTCTATTCTGTTTTCGGGTGTCATAGCTTATTCAGAGCAGTGCCTGGCTGATATTGCTCTCTTCTCCTGCCTTCACTCCTCTCCTGAGGCAGAGCAGTGTCCCTGCTCACCTCGTGCTCTGTGTGGGGCAGGGTGCTCCTAGCTGGCAGGGAACTGTGAGCCGCCTCATGAGGCCTGCTGAGCCCTTGTCGGCCTGAGGCGGGGAGGGCAGCTGTGGGCTATGGTCAGGCCTGCTGAGGTTGGATGGGGTAGAGGATTCTAGAAGATTTTAGTCCAATAGACTTGGCCTGGTTTGTGAACGTAATCATTCTACCTGAATGCCTTCTGTACCTGTAAATAGAATCTTCCTTTAAACTTCCAGTGTGCAGCGTTTTCTTTTGTACCCCCAAAAAGGGCATAAATACAATTTGATACAATTTGTATCCTCCAGTCCTGGATAGCTCATGGCCCTAAACTGGGCCAGATATCCACCTCCCTTTTCTGGATGTGCTGGTTTGAGGCTAATTGGAATATTTTAATGAAAATAATTATAGGCTGTGAAAAGCAAACAATGCTGATGTCTACTTCACTCATAGTCTTGCTGAGATGTGTAAGAACAAGGACACAGACATAGACAAGACAGAGAGAGAGTCTCTTGGTCTCTCTGGGAGCTTCTTTGTCTTCTCCTCTCTGCTGAGGAACCTAACTAACCACTCTGCTTCTAACTCCCCCTGGCTGATCCTCCAAGCTCACCTTGCACATAAGGCAGACCCTGGGGTAAGGTATAGGGGTGGGGAGAAGGTGGAAGGGTGGTTGGGAGCCCCTCCTAGGGACTCTCATTTCTGGGAGGGGAATTGTGTTTCTGTATTACCTTTAACTTGTATATTTCTGTAAATATTGCTGTATATTGTGTATATATCTGCTTGTATGTTGTGCTGAGCTGTAAATAGAGCTTCAGTCCTTAACTTCCAGCCGGCTGAATCTAGTCTGGGTGATTTTTCATAGTGTGGAGGGGCAGGGAACTCCCAAACCATCACAGTAGAATAATATGAATACATAAATGTGTCACTTGCATGAGTGGCCCCAGACCAGATACCACTTCAGATGCAAACTTCAGCAAATACCTAGTAGCATGAATAATTAATTCACTGGAACTGCTATTTATGCTTTCTTTAATAGAGACCAATACTCAGCCTTTATTTTTATATGGACATCTTGCTGATACATGTTCAATTTGTTGTCCACTAGCATCTCTGTGCCCTTTGCTGTAGAGCTGCTCCTTGTGTGATTAGTGATTCCCTTACAACATAGCATGGAATTATTCTTTCCTGGGTGCAGGACTTCATATTTGAAAGCTTTTAACTTCCTGAAATTCCCACAGGCTTACTTTTCCAGCTTGCAAGTCTCTCTGAATAGCAGCCCTGCCTTCCAGGGTACCAACAGCTCCCACTCCCCTTCACCTGTGACTTTGCCAAGGTTGTCAAGGAAGAAAATGAACAGTACTGACCCATGACACCTGAGGAATGACACCACTCTCAGCTGGCCATTGTTTAGACTTCAAATTGTTGTATTGCTTGAACAGCCCAGCCAGTCTTACACCCATTTTATAGTCCACCTATATAGCCTATATCTCCCTAGTTTGCATATAAGGAATTAAGCTGAGAATAACTATACTCACTTCACAGAATCACAGAATGTCAGAGGCTGGAAGGGACCTCAAAAGATCATCCAGTCTAACCTCCTGCCAGAGCAGGATCACCTATACCAGATCACACAGGAATGCATCCAGTTTTGAATATCTCCAGAGAGGAGACTCCACAATCCCCTGAGCATCCTGTTCTGCCACCCTCACAATGAAAAAAATCCTCCTCATGTTTAGATGAACCTTCCTATGCTTCAGCTCCCACCCATTGCCTCTTGTCCTGTCATCAGGCACTTGTACGTCTTGTCTAGAGTCAGTTACCTTGTAATAGACAAACTTCCATCATCTGGGTATGGAAGAGTGCAGGGTGAGGAATATTTTCTGTTAAAAGGCTTTACACACACAGAGTACTTTCCTAGATTATCAAAAGAAACCCACAGTCTTTTGGTGAATAGGTGACAACCCCCACATGTGAAGAGTTTAATCAGGCTATTATTTACATGATGGACAGCCCGGAGCAATTCACAGTAAGTGACAAAAGATAGCTTAGGGCTGTGAAATCTAAACTCCTTTGTGAATCTGAGCCAAAGAAACTTCTGAAAGCCTTAGCTTAAGTCTGTAGCTTATCATTAGAAACAACTCTGCTGCTGGAGATGAGGGGAGCAAAGTGAAAATCCCTTTGCCTTCATGACAAATCTATGCTACTCCCAAGACCACAGGTACGTTTGATTACAAGTCCTTTGTCAGTCTAGAATGTCTCCTACAGTTTCAGCTAAAGATCCCTCTTAGACTCTGCAATGATGTATTCTGTTGGAGATTGTTAGATTCCTGTGGGTTTCAAAGTATGAGGTTTCAGGGTGTGAGGGGGAAAGAAAGCATTATCTTACATTATAAATGTTTATCTCTGATCACAAAGTTTTAACTATTCCTCAGAGAACAGACAGAAAAGCCCTGATTCTAATTGCAGCTAATTTGCTACTAAATCAATGCTTTATTGTCATGGCTTTTATGTGAGCCAGTCAAGTTTTGCACATATTTAAGTGATATCTGGCCCAAAGAATCTATTAATAAAGATGCTGAATAACTAAGGAGAGAATACTACAGGGAAGTAAATTACCAGGGCACAAAGTGGCATAAACCAACTCTTAAGCCTAAAACACACTTTGAAGCTTTAAAATGGAGAGATTCCCTACAACACTTACCTGAGTAGCTTCACCAGTCAGTGGGAAATGAGTTGTTTCTTGAGCACAGGGCAGAAGACTCATTTCCCTCACTGTTTCTGGAGGGGAGTAGGAAATGCATAGGCAATGTGATCAGCCCACTGGAAGGATACAGTGAGCCAGGTAACTTCAGTCTGACTAAAAGGCTCAAGGCTGGGTGTCCACCAATTTTGAGTGAAGGGCTTGCCCGTGTTTTGTCTGATATCAACATTAACAGAGAAAAAGAATCTGTGGCAAACTGCTACAAACCTTTCACAATACCCCTGCCTTTCCTGACAGTCTCTGCTCTCAATTTGCTCTTTTTATTTGCCTCCTCCAAAGGCCCCAGCTCATCATTTTGTGCTGCTCACCTGACACTGCACCAGTTAGGCAAATAGGAGACCTCTCTGTGTGCTTGAGATGACTTCTGCTCTCCTTTGAAGAGGCTGCAAAGGCTGCCAAGCTAGTAGGGTACTTTCCTTTTTTCATACTGACTGCAAAGGCCTTCTCTAGTTCTTTCACCTGCTGACTCCACCCTTTGAAGGCTCTTGCTCAGTCACTTACTCTACAGTAGACCAGGAGGGGGAAAAAAGGCTTTTCAGATGATCTCCCCAGTGGAGCAGGCACTAGGGGATTTTGTAATAATACCTTGAATTTCTGAGGTCTCTCTATTCCAAGAATCTCCAAAGGACTTTTAGATTCATTAAGCCTCCTAATCCACTAGCATTATTATCCCCTCTCAGAGATAAGAGCATGGAGTTTTAGAGCAAGAAGTGCAGATAAATGACAGGCCAGGTCTGAGAAGGGGGTTGTCTCACTTCTCATTCTCCAGTAGTAACCACAAGGAAAGAAACATGGCTTTACCAAATCCCCTGGATGTTGTGATCTATATTTTACACAGGTTCACATAACACTGCATGAGTTATTTTAATGCAAATGTTCATGTGAAAAGTACAGAGCTTTCTAAAATCAGAGGAAATACATTCTCAAGGCCAAGACAATTGAACACTAAATTATTTTAACAATTTCTATTTGTTGTAGATAATGCTGAGTGTTTAGAACACGAGATAATTGCATACATTATTTCCCTTTTCCATGCTCTATATTTCAAGTTTTTAATTGCAACATCTACAGAAACACAAAACAGGGGGAAAAGAGCATGCTTGCAGCTCTGTGCTAGAGATGTAGCATCCACCACACTCCTGACAGGCAATATTCAATCATGGTAATCCATGTGTGCTTAGACAAGTGTTGATGCTTGATAAAATTGACAGTAACCACAGAAGATCTCTTCTTTGATATACAACACTACATGGGTAGGAAAGTGAATATTCTAGGAAGCTCATGATGAAAGGAAAATAAATATGTCCCGTGCAGTCTTGCTTTGTGAGCACGAACCAGCAGACTGGAGGCTACTTTCTATTCTCAAGTCTGCCATAGATTAATAGTTTGACCTTGGAAATGGCACTTCTCTGTTTCCTTTCCTACCTTTTGCGCTACAAGAAGGGAAGTGATTCAGAGCTAGATGCAAGCATAGTATGATTGAAAGTCAGAAAATGGCCTATTCATGCCACCCAAAGTGTATGCTATCTCAGCTAGTGGGAGCGAGGCAGAAATAGCACAGACCTTCTCTCTCATTGTTTATGTTGCCTGGTTCAAAATAGCAGCCTCCTCAGTTCCCAGCCATCAGCCACTGCTGTAACAATAAATAATCAAAATGATGCATTTACTAGGATGAATGAAGTCTTGCACAAATGGCTGTTCAGACTTTCAGGGAAATAGTGACTCATGAACAGGTAACAAGGCCATTGCTCAGATAAAGCTCACCGCTGAAACCACCCTGAAATTTTCTGAGGAAGCAGAAGACTCTGTCTGGTGCTGCCACCACACTATTGTGTGATCTACACCTCTCATCCACCCAACCCCGTCTCAGCTGCAGAAGCAGGTACTGCTCTCTGTGCAATACCACATTCTGTGCATGTTCCCTCCTTCCCTACAAATCATTTCAGGTGAGCCAACAGCCATGTTAAGCTTTCAGAGCAGCTTGTTTTTATTCTTCAAGAAAGACTTTATAGCCAGGATTTAATAAGCCTGTAGTGCTTTATATTTTGGCAAGAAAAAAAAAAAAAGTATCACATTCTCCCAACACAAGCCATGTACACAAGGGCAGTGATTATACATTGGAATGATGGAATGAATGTGATGTTTATACAGTGTGACAATAGACAGAATATTTCTGATTTGCTTGGTGATTATTTGCCATAATCAATGGAGTTTTTCTTTTAGTACAATAGGCTTTGACGTTTTCACCCTGGAGTGATTTTGTTCACAAATTTGATATCACTCTGGTCTATTTGCTTGATATTTTAGCCTAATATTTTCATGCTGTGCAGCAATTAATTTTCTGAGGCTGTAATATGCGTTGGTTTTGGTTTTTTTTTTCCCGGAATTTCATTCTTTATATTCCACTCACACCATTTTTCAGCACAATTGAAACTGAAGTCTTTTGGTATTAAAAATAGTGCAAGAAAATCTTTCTTAGCCAATGATAAAAATCTGGCTTTCATCTCCCTTAAATAATACTAATGATGGTAGCTACATATACTAAAAATGGACATACAATAATAATATGCTTGCTTCTTCCCTGTCACTTCATATATACTTTTTCATTTCTCTCTTCATTCCTTACATCTCTTTTGGCTTTGAAATGCTTTTTTCCTTTATTCGGTCCTTACCTAATAAATAAAACAAAACACCTCTTTCTACCCTTCCTTTTCTTCCTCCCACACCTCATGTTTACTCTTTAACAATAAATTGTGAAATATCAGGCTTGGTAGGAGCCTTAACACAGAAGCAGGCAGGTTTGCCCAGAGCCTTTAATTAGACTCTTACTTCCACATCTGAGCAGAATGTGGAATAATGAAAGATTATACATTGCTCTGTAGGTTTCGTTTTTCCTTTACAGGCAACAGAGAAGAAGGCAAAGTTTTCATTATAGATATGTCTATTGGACAAACCCAGTAAAACACCTGACACAACTAAAGCAACTACTTGTTCTCTGCTGTGTAATGAACCTGGAAGGAGTTGAGGAAACTGTGCAAGCAGCCAGGAAATTACCAGAATGTCTAAACTTTTTTTGCCTAACTGCAGAGATGAAGGAGCCTTCTTGAACTTGCAAGTTTGGAATCGGAGGAGAGACAAAGTATTCTGAGGAAAAGCACATTAATGATGCAGAATATTCACTCAATGAAGAATTACTTCCTGCTGATTCTCTTCCATTATCTGAAGTATTTAAAGCTATGTGGGACAAAACAAGAAACTTCTACCACATATTCCAGGACTATTTCCCAACAAAGAGATTTCCTTACTAATGTGTCACTACTTTACTATTGCTCTAGACTGGAGACCTTGTGTGGCTTGAAGCAATGCTTCTTTTGTTCAGTCTTTTCCTTTGCATTTTAACTTCTTTATAAGTCTCTCCATGGCCTCTGTAATTGAGTTGTGTTTTTTTTGGTTTGTTTAATTTTTCTTCCTTTGTTTAATTTTTTTTCCTTTACTTTTTTCCTTTTCTTCCCTTCCATACTGACAGGAGGATTTCAAAGGTATATGATCTGCTGTATCCATAAGAAAGTAACAGGGCCAGGAACCAGCACAAATGACATCTTCATTTTTTCTTTCACTTTCCATGCAGAAAAAAGTTAGAGTTTAGAGTGGATGAGGAAGTTGCATCAATCTGTCTGGGTTGGTCCACACACAAAATTATGTATACAAATCCTATTATGTATACAAATCCTAGCTTTTGCGGTAGCACGAGTGCAGAATCTGGGGAAAAAAATGGAAGCTAATGAAAGTAGAGTAGTACTGTGGAGTTAGTTTGATACTTCTTGTGGACCTCTGCTTTTAAGTTTAATAATGAGTGAGGAGTTACTCCTGCCAGTGAGGAAAGTATTAGTGCTGCTTTGTAGAGATGGAAAAAGGTGACTGTTAATGTAGGCATTCACAAAAGCTCCTCTCACAAGGATAATATATTAAGTTGTTTTACTGCCCAAACCATGAGTTTTCAGGGTGACTCTTTTGGGGAGTTTCTATATTTCTTCTAAGAGGTAAACCTAAGATTTCTTCTTCTGGCTGTTTAGATTTACAGGATGACAATTGACAGGGTATAACCAGGGACTAACCTAATTAAGGAAAGCAAAGAGAAAGAGTTATCAGACGTGGGTGAACAATATGATGTTCTCCCCCCAAAAATTCTGAGAACACTGAATGTTGCTAATGTTTCTAAGGAAAACTTGAAACTCAATACTTTGACCTGTTTTTATTTTTATGTTGCAATAAACCAAGAAGTGTTTTTTTTTTTTAAGTCACAAAAAATTAAAATGGAAACATTAAAATGTTTGATTCGATTTAGATTTCTCATGGTCTGTATCCTCTTATTATTAGTTTTAAAAGTGGACTTTGCATTTCTTTTCTAGGAAAGAATCAAAACCCCTTCTAATGGAAACATTATAGATTATTTTTTTCCTTCATGTCTGTATTAAAACCTAAGCACAAAAGAGATCCCCTAGGAGAATGCCTAAGGTTAAGGTAACTCTACTCCATGGCTAGACCTGTTTATTCATCTGTACATCTCAGAAGACTATGTCACTTAATTACACATAGGAGAAGTCAGGCTGTTACAAACGAACATTACTCAGTCATATAATGTGCCAATGTGTGTATCACTTGTTCTTATATTGGCTGATTTGCTACAAGATAATAGCCTATTATTGCTACCAGCTGCTAATTAGCTGCTAATTAATAGGTTGATAGACTCTGAAGCCAGAAGGGACCATTAGCTCATCTACTATGACCACAGCAGTCTTAACACTTATCAGACAGGCTACCAGAACTTGCGATAGGCTGTTAGAGACAGTCTTGGACACTAGCAACCGCACTACTAAGGGCAGTTGGAGGCCTGTAACTAGTGGAGTCCCACAGGGGTCAGTACTGGGACTGGTTCTGTTAAATACATTCATCAATAACCTGGATGAGGGCACAGAGTGCACTGTCAGCAAGTTTGCTGATGACACCAAACTGGGTGGAGTGGCTGATACATCAGAAGGCTGTGCTGCCATTCAGTGAGACTTGGACAGGCTGGAGGGTTGGGCGGGAAGAAATTTAATGAAATTCAACAAGTGCAAGTGTAGAGTCTTGCACGTGGGAAAGAACAACCCCAGATATCTACAGAGGTTGAGAACTGACCTGTTGGAAAGCAGTGAAGGGGAAAAGGATCTGAGGGTCCTGTTTGATGGGAGGTTGACCATGAGCCAGTAATGTGCACTTGTGGCCAGGAGGGACAATGCTATTCCGGGGTGTACTAGAAGGGTTGCGGTTNTGTATTACCTTTACCTTGTATATTTCTGTAAATATTCCTGTATATAGTGTATATAACTGCTTGTATATTTTGCTGAGCTGTAAATATAGCTTCATCTAAACTTCCAGCCGACTGAGTTTTAGCCTGGGTCATTTTACAAAGTGTGGGGGGGCGGGGAACTCCCTAACCCACATCATATGTAAACATGAGGAGGAATTTTTTTTTTCCCTGTCAGGGTGATAGAACACTGGAACAGGCTACCCAGGGAGGTTGTGGAGTCTCCCTTTCTGGAGATATTCAAAACCCATCTGGATCTGTTCCTGTGTGATCTGATATAGTCATCTGGAAATGGAAAACCTTCTGTTTCCTGTGTTCCAGTATTTTACCAGCATCAGACATTTAGACTTTGAATCCTACTCAAGGTGTTTTCAGCAACCAGTTATTTCTCCACCAGAACAAACAGCTTTTTATTCCCTGGTATTTTCTTATGACAAGATTGCTCACTTTGTGTAAATGAAGTCCATTTCACAAACTACATAGTCTGTTCCCATTGACTGTCTGCCCACAAGATTCCTCATTAATCTCTGAAATTACTTCCTATATTCTCTCCAATTATATTTTTTTTTTTAAAGCAGCAATGCTACAACATCTCAAAGGTTTTACTATGTACAGAATTGAAACCAATCAGACAGAAAAGTCATCTAGATATTGTCTTGAATTTGTTAGAGGTAAGAATCATCATTCTATGATTCTATGATAGATTAGCACGCTGCTAGCTGCTTTGCCACCCCTGTGCTCATCATTCAATATATTAAGTGATATTTTCATTTGGAAAGTTTTTTGTAACACAAAGTGCTCTGCACTTCGAGTTTTTGTTTTGTTTTTTTTTTCACAAAAGCATGCAGGTAATAATTCCTCTATGCTGTCCCAAACAAAGGGAGAATGTCATCAGTTTTACTATGTGACTAAGAGATAATACAAGACGGTTTACAGTTCCCCTGGAAGCAGACTGGCACAGCATAGACTCAGCATAGCAATGCTGGCTCCCCCAGTTTTTGCTCAAAGATACTTGACATGGCATTTTCTTTTCTTAAGCCTTTATTGTATCTTCTAGCAAAGGTCACATTTTCAGTTTCTGCAGAAGTAGCCCTGAGAAGACCCTAAGTAATTTCCATTGTATAATTCACAGTCCCGTCACTTCTCATACCACACTCTCCCCACACTGGATTATTTTATATGCATAATTTCAGGAAGTTTTTTTGGGTTCACATGTGGCAAGTTATACAGTATTAGGGACATGATTTGGCAGTGGAATCGGTAGTGTTAGGTTAATGGTTAGACTTGATGACCTTAAAGGTCTTTTCCAGCTGAAATGATTCTGTGATTCTTTGATTACATACTTGATTGCCTGTAGACTTGAGAGATTATGAGAAGTGAAGCAGAAAAGTAAATTACTGTATAGAGTCTTCCTTACTACCTCTAACTTTCTCAGCATCTTCACATCGTGTGGAAAGATGTAATGCCAAAGGTACTTCTCTGTTTTATGTACACTATTCTTATGAGAGAAACATTACAATATCTCTATCTGGGTGAGCTAAAACACTGTTGGAAATGCAGAAACAAAAAGACATAACTAGTTACAAAATGGGCAGCAGCACACAATAGGCAGGATGACAACATACTCTTAAAGCT
This sequence comes from Ramphastos sulfuratus, assembly GCA_013399055.1. NCBI lineage: Eukaryota > Metazoa > Chordata > Aves > Piciformes > Ramphastidae > Ramphastos > Ramphastos sulfuratus. Next base: position 81,504 of record WBNM01046185.1, on the reverse strand, counting down.
TGGTGAGCTGGTCCCCTAACCTGTCTGGATACTGCATGTTGTAAAAATCCATAAATACTGTCAATTTTGTATATTTAGGAAGTTTTTGTCGCATAATAAATTATTAAGTAAAGGTAAATCACCCGAATGGTTTATTACAGCTCCTTCACAGATTATTTCCCCACTTAGATTTCCCTCAGCTGTGGAGGAGCAGACTCCTCCTCCTCCTTCAGAAAATACAATGAAATAGCTATCAGTAATTCAATAAATCTCATAATAGCCTTCCTTGAAGAAGAAACACACTCTATAATGCCTAGATGCTCAGTGTTAGGCTATTTATATGCTTTTATATAGACTGGTTTTGTTTCTTCAGCCTCTGGCTATATAAAGTATATGGGTATATAAATATAGTCATTATTATTCTCTCTTCCAGACCAATCCTGTGAACTGAAGTTCATATAATCTAAAACATATGTTTTAATTTTGGGAGAACAAAAACCTGAAAACTGGCACTTGCTGAGTAGAGTTGTACAGTAACTGGCATGGTATGGTGATCTTAGCTGACAGTTTCTATGAGATTGACTGTTACAACTACAGGTTCAGACCAGTGGAGCTAAACAGATAACTTCCTTTGAGCTCACATGGGTTGACTTATCTGTTTGTTTCTGCTGTTTCAAACAGAAACAATCAATATGGTGCTGCAGGCATTACTAGGGGACAGCAAAGCATAAAACATTAATTGAGTGCAATCATTACCAGCATAAACAGGCAAGAGCATTTCCCAGTCTACTGGGTATTTTACTAAACCATAAGACACATCTTTTGTCCTAGTTTGAGACAGCAGGTCCTCAAATTCCTATTCGCTGAGACACAGCAGTGCAGTAATTCACTGGCTTCGTGCCATGGGTTAAGAGAAAAGCTAGAGATCATATTTAAGCCTTTTGTATACAACTAGGCTACTTTATATAGTAAAAAAGTACTTCTTTCTGGTTCTTAGAGAGTTACAACCAGTCCTAAGGATTCATGGTACATAATTTAAAGAAAGGAGCAAATGACGAGCATTGTCTCTTAACACCTCAACTCCTTGATCCAACCCCCTAGGAGGGAGATGACATGGGTCAATTAGGAGCAATTGTGTCTGTTATTTACTGGTGTTTCAACTTCGAGCTATATAACAAAGTTCCTCTCTCACCAGAATGTTGGATGAACTTCCACCATCTTTTATCTTACCATGATAAAGAAAACATCCATTACAGGAGTACAACGCTATGATACTTCCCGTGTCAGTTAAAGCGACTATTCAGCTGTGAGAGGTGTTTTTAAGAGATGGAATAACCTGCTAACAGGAAGGTAATTGGATTGTAAAATGGAGCCTTTCAAAAGAAAGGAGCCATGCACAGGATTTATATATATACTATTCCTTTTATTTGAGAATAAGGCGGAAAGGGTCATGGATGTGATGTTCAAGGATGCCTTTGGTGCAATGACAGCGGAGAGCAAATAATGAGTTAAAGACCCTTGACACCAGGCAAGCAGACTTTGGCTTCATCAGGAAATGAATACACAGGATCTGTCAGTTTTGCCCAGTTTATTAAACTACCCAAACACACTGGATTCTCTGACTTTGGACAGTTGCAAAACTGGACTGGAAAAAGACACAGGCATCTGCATGGAACTTAACAGTTATCTCTGCTTGGAACAGGGGTGCAGGTTACAGACCTCCACAGAGTTTTTCCAACCTAAATTATTTTGTGGTTTATGCTACAGTAATTTCCTTTTCTTTCTCTACTCACACTAGCTGTTCTGCCCTTTTTAGNTAGCCTCAAACCAGCACATTAGGCTTCATATAAAGTGACACCATAACTGTCCCCGTTTATACACACATAGCAAACATACTCCTATGTAATTTGCTGTATGACATATTGTCTAAAAGTTCTTCAGTGCATCACATGGCTGGACTAAATCTCTGCTTGCTTTCCCAAATCAGTTCTGTGCAATGCCTACCTATGACAAACTGTTCCTAGCTGTGGTGCTCAAAAGATAGCAGCAGGAGGGTTGCGAATTAAAGTCTTGTAGTAAAAAGAATAAGTCTGTGAAATTTGTTTCAGTGAACCCAAATGGATTTTTATATTGCTTGCATTCACATTCACTCTTAGGAGGTGAATTGCCTTTCTACTTTACTGTCCTCTCTCATAATTTTTTTTTAATTAATTCATCAACTATAATGAGATGAGACAAAAGGTCAAATGGTAGAGGTCTCGAAGATGAAATTAATACAAGTATTATGAAACCTAATAGCTCAGAAACTTAATAGCTCAGAAAGCATCCTCAGCTGAGGAATTTCTGCCATATGATTTTGTGTTTTACTAGAAACCAGAAAACGAGAGAGCTGTGAGAGTCCCAGCTATGTCAAAGCTTTACCTGGAGCTTTTACCTGCAGCTCACTGCTAGATAACAGGGAATGCAACCACAAGACAAACCCACTAGGAGACTCACCTTTCTTAATTGTCTTATACACTGCACAGCTCGTTTTAAAAATTGGTTCTAAGGATCTACTGCTGTATGACATACAGCAACTTTGGACCATGTTCACATGTCATGATTATAGACATATGGCAAGTGATACATTACAGTGTGATGTATTATGATTATTTAGTGCTTGTGAGAAAGAAGGAGATCTTCAGTTGACACTTGATCTACTAAAGGTACAAATCAGTAGCAAGTATGGATAGGTTAAGATTTGATTTTTAACAGCGAATCTGTGAATTCTTGCCCTTGGTAACTGGTGACTCTTCTCCCCACAGCAGCTCTCAGCTTTGATTTCCTTAAAATCCACAATGTTACAGGCAGGAGTGTGTGATGGTACTGGAAACAGAGAAATTACATAGGCAATTGTTGCTGCCTTTTGAATACAATAGCATCCAGAACTTATTTCAGCAAATCATAATTTCTGAGAAAATGGTTCCTCCTGTCAGAGAGAAAGTTTTTCTTCTAGCTTAGGAAATCTTACTTGTAAGTAAAAAAAAAATATATATATAAACTTGTGTATGTATGTAAGCACATAAATAAAGTAAATAAATAAATATATATTCACAATTTATTCTCTCCTATGAGTAGGAAATAACAAATGCCGACGCAAGGGAAAGGTGCTAAATTGTTTTTATTACATTTCTTTTAAACATACAGAATGCCAGTTCAGCTCCCAGAGGTATTAAGTGAAAGAGCCTAAAAGCAACATAAACAAATTCAAGCACAACTAAAACCAAATTCAACACTCAAAACCACCCCTCACTAACTTGACTTCTATTTCCAAGTCAAGGTTGTGCCTAGGGAACCTAATATTCGAAAATTAATTTGTAGGTTACTTATATTTCTCTGTTTCTGGGTATAGAACCTCAGGAATTATTTTATTTATTTTTGACAGCCAGAAGAAGAGTTTTTGTAATTATTTGCTGTTAGATGCTACACAGAAGAGAAATGTCAAAGGAAAATATTAAAACTGTTGAAGGGAATGGAGGAAGTAAAAGAAAACTTATTATGGCTGCAAGGCTCAATAACAATAATTAAGGGTCTAATTGATGATTATATTACAGAGTTGTCATTGGGGTTTTCTTTGTAGTAAATGTTTATGGCATGTATTTTGTCTCTGTAGTACCTACCACCTCTGTGGGCAAACACCAAATCAATTTAGGTAACACCAAAAAAAAAATAGATTAAAAATGAAAAAATAGAAAAAGTTATTTATGAATAGATTTCTCAGATGGCCAAACAAAAGATCATTATTTCCCACCTAAGTCAATAATAACTTCCAACACTCTACTAGGCGCATGGAACAGGTCATATACAAGGTCCCAAAATTACTATGATTAATATCAGAAGATCAGATCTTTTAAATGCTTTGGAAAAATGTGGTCTTGCTGTAGGTCTTGCTGGGCTGGCCTTGAAAGAAAATCATTACTAGATTTATCAAAAAGATGACCTTCAACTGCAGGAATAACCTGAAATAGCCTTATGTCTGCTCCAAAAACTGCTTATGTCTGCTCCTGGCACTTGCTCTGCTGCTGAGGTCCCCCACGTTACCATTTCCTAGAGTGGATTAGTCAGTAGTTTGTGTACTGATTTGTGTATAATAGTATACAAAATAGATGGAACAAATACTGAAAGAAATAGAGATATATGCATTAGTGGAAGTGGGGACAAAAAGAAGTACGTGGGTTTTGGTAGTAAATTGAAACCAGAGAAACACAATATTTTTCTGTTTTTTTAATAAGAGGGGAACATGTTTTGAGGGGGTTGTTTGTTTGGGTTTTTTAATAGATATGGGATATATTGTGGTTATAATATATATGTACCTCAGTAGAGGATTTGATCCCCTCCCTGAATAAAGAAACTCCTTGTTAGCCTAGAAAGAAAGTTTATAAATTCTGGGGGTTTTTAATGGGTAAGAAAGCTGTAATGTGAATGAATATGTAGGGATGTAGTGCATAAGAAAGGTCTCAGACTGAAGAGTCTAGAAGAAAAATCCTTAAAGTGTTAGTCTTTTTCACATTGTCTTTTTCTACCTGGGCACAAAGTCCTGCCGCATCTGATGCCAGAAGCAGTCAGTTATGATTCAGAAACAGAAGGAAATGCAAATTCAAGGTCAGAAATGCTACCATTTTCTGCTCTGGACTGAACATGTGCAGTTTTTCCACGTCTGTTCTCCTGGCTTAAGATGGGAAGAACTGTAAAAGATTACAGGGAAAGGAAAAGAGAAGGAGATAGAAGCTGTTGGTGTGGACACTTATTTTGGATTGTGCTGGAGGGTTTATTATATACAATCTCTTGTAGTTTAAGGGTTAAATGTAAAATCATAAAGAAGAAAATCCTCCAAGGGACTAGAAAGTCCTAAGGGGAAGGCACAGGATATTGTAATATGCTTCTTCCATTCCATATCCTGTATTGTCCCTATATAAGAAGCCGACTGTCCAGTTAGCTCCCTCTTGGCTTGGCTCCAGGCGTCTTGGCTCTTTGCTGCTTTCACTTTCGGCTGTGTGGGAGTAAGGCCTAGCTGGTGGGAAATTGATTTTTGCTGTGTAGCGAAGCCTACCCTTGAAGCCTTGGCCTGGGAGGGGCTAAGCCACTGCTGATTCTATCTTTTGTATACATATCCTGTTTGCCTTAATACCTTTTGTACTTTGTTTACATTTGTAAATACTATTTCTATTTAATTTCCAGTTCTGTGCGAGTGTTCTAGTGTGGGGTAAAATACATTCTGTCCTCTGTCCGGTGCTGATCCAGCTCAAACCAGGACAAAATCCAATAGACACGTACTCCAGAGATAGTGTCTCAGCTATTTGCAAATGAGTAACTGAAAAGAGGAGTGGCAATGCATCCAAAATCTCTCCCCTACCAGTGGAGTCGGGGTGGGGGTGAAAATCAGAAGAGTGGGAAAAGAGGGAAGGGGGAAGGAGGAAGATGCCTCCACACCTTCAAGGCTGTGTCAGCCATGTCCCCCAGGTCAGATGTTAGGGTCAAATTCCTGGGCCAGCACAAGCCTGGACAGTGCAGAATCTGATGCTGATTAGTTTTCTGTTCTTTGTTGGCATGTGGAATATGGCATGTGGTGCCCACGACACAGGACATTTGGGCCATGAGCTGCTATAAAATGCGTCTGCTAGAGAGCACACTGGCTGTTCCTGGGGTTTTCTGCACATGTGGATCACACATTGCAGTTCCAGATGGATTTCTCAAGAAACAGAGACACCAAGAGGACTTCTCACAACTGGAACCAGCACTGTGAGTATGTTTGGGATTTGCCTGAATCTCTGGGGAATACCTTCGCTTGTTAGTAGGGGCAATATACTGCTTGTGGATTCAACCATTTTCCAAAAACTGGTCTTTAACTATTTGTACCAGTTCCTGTATCCTGGGAGCTATTATGGAACTGAGCAATGAACCTGTAAATAACATTTTACTAATTTGTATATAAGTTACACGGGTGGCAGGATTTAAAAATTAATAAATAATTTCTGCTTTTATTAATTTCCCACCTGTACCCCTGTATATGGAACAAGAGATTCAAATCAACCAATAAGTCAGTGGCTGTTTCATTCTGTTTCAGCATCCAGGTGTTTATATAACCTTAGGCAGATGGAGGAATTGGTCTATAGAGTTCCTCATTTAGTAAATTGGACTAAAAGTACTTCTTGATTATGTAGTGGTAGTTATGGTGAAAAATGTATTAAAGTTTATGAGGTGGTGTTCTGCTATTTCAAGAATCTGCATGAGCATCCAGAATCATTCTTCTGGAAGTTGCTGCTAGATTTACTAGAAAACAATTACTTGCAGTGAAAGATTTAGTGATTATTAACTTTATGTAGACAATTGCATGTCTGTTCTTTCATTCTAACTGGTTTATCTGGGAAACTTAGTTCGTTATTATTTGCTTTGTCATTTTTTGCTACCTGCAACTTCAGATACTGTTTCTCAAATACTCTTGAACTTCTAGTGCTCTGATGCTCAAGAAAAGAAATCTGGTACAGAGGAAGTACACCCTATCCATTCTGTAGGGTCATCCTGTTCACCCATTTGGGCGTGAATTGTTCTATTTTCTGTTAGTGCTAAACGGCACAACTGTGAATCATAGAATCATTCAGGTTGGAAAAGACCCTTGTGCTGGGACCAGTGCTGTTTAACATCTTTGTCAGTGACATGGACAGAGGAATTGAGTGCACCCTCAGCAAGTCTGCAGATGACACCAAGCTGTGTGGCACAGTCGACTTGCTAGAGGGCAGGGATCCATCCAGAGGGACCTGGACAGGCTGGAGAGGTGGGCCCAGGCCAACCTCATGAAATTCAACAAGGCCAAGTGTAAGGTCCTGCACCTGAGTAGGCACAATCCCAAGCACAAATACAGACTGGGTGGGAAACGGCTGGAGAGCAGCCCTGAGGAAAAGGACCTTGGGGTCTGGGTTGATGAAAAGCTCAACATGAGCCTGCAGTGTGTGCATGCAGCCCAGACAGCAACCGAGTGCTGGGCTGCATCAAGAGCAGTGTGGCCAGCAGGGCAAGGGAGGGGAT
>WBNM01046185.1:11790-74453 GCA_013399055.1 Ramphastos sulfuratus | reverse complement strand
TGAGCAACACATCTAAACAATCTTTAAACACATCCAGGGATGGTGACTCAATCAGCTCCCTGAGCAGCCCATTCCAATGCTTGATTACTCTTTCAGTGAAGAATGTTTTCCTAATGTCTAGCCTCAACCTACCCTGGTGCAGCTTAACGCCATTCTCTCAAGTTATGTCACTAATTACCTGTGACAAAAGACCAGTACCCACCTCTCTATATTGTCCTTTCAGGTAGTTGTGGGTGATAAAGTCTCCCTTCAGCCTCCTCTTCCTCAAACTAAACAGTCCCAGTTCCATCAGCTGCTCTTCATAAGACTTATTCTTTAAGCTCTCCATTGGCTTAGTTGTTCTTCTTTCCTTCCCCTCCAGCACCTCAGTATTTTTCTTGCACAGTGTGCAGTTGTAATGTTGAAATTGTGCCATGCCTACAACCATAGTGGATGCTGCCCACAGTCATCATTAGACTCAGTTTAACATGTTTGTACTCACACAAAAGCCAGTGAGCTGGCAGGCCAATGTTCTCCTGGATTTCATACATGACAAATAGCTGCTGGGTGACTGATAGAAGGCCACAAACAATAACTGGAATCAGAGGAGAACAGGAAGAGGGCAAAAAGAGCAAAATGTCTCAGATTTCTTTTCCATTTAAAATGGAATCTTTGGGGAAGATGTCATTTGCTGCAGATAAAAATGCAGTGTGTTGCTGAGCAGATGTAAGTAATTTTATCTAATTGCTACAAATGGGTTTGCCATGTATGTAAACCTCCTGGGAATACTGAATGATGAAAACAAGTAGGATGTAGGTGGGTTTGGAGAAGGTGGAAATAAACACCTTTGGTAGCTGATTGTATTGAGTACCCTGGGGTAACTGGGAACATTGAGAATGGCCTTAGGCGGTTTAGAAAAAACAAGTTTCCGCAGCAGGGCATTGAGAATATGCTTTAAGAGGCACATGAAAAACAAGAGTAACATATGAACTGGTTTTGTAAACCTTTAAGTATGAGAAATCCATTAAGAGCCAGGAGGAGCATTGCAAATCCCATGATCACCAGCATTTTCTAGGAGGCAAATCTGGTTGTTATTAGGATAGACTGGTTAGCCTACATCAGAGAGAAGCTCTACAATGTTAAATGATTCGTGACACATTTATTTATTTATTTTCAAAAAGGAAAAAAATATTTGGACTAATTGTGGTTTTGTGAAGCTGAGCTAGAGAGAAAATGAAAGACCTTGCAGTGTTCTCATCAGTATTAACAGATTCAGAAATGAAGCAAAACATTATAAAGAAAGCCAGAAGAATGGGAATCTGGGCTGCTTATGACCCTAGTGATCATATCAGCTAGGGTAAGTCACACAATCTCCTTCTGACTTCATATATTGCTCCATTGAGGATACATTTCTAGGATAGATCAGTTAAATAGTGAAAGGTGCAGTTCTGCACAGCTGACAGAGCCAGTTAAAAGCTTCTAAGTAGTGAGAACAACATTAAGTTATGCTACTAACACATTTAAGAGGCTGGGCCCAGGTTGCTATGGGAAAGGGAAATAAAATGCAAGAGACAGAATTAGAATAGATAGCTAACTAGAGAGTCATAGAAAAGCATGCTTACTCAACCCTAATTAATATATGCTGCTCCTGACAGCATGGTAAATGTAGCAAAAGAATACAACTTCTGTCTCCTCTGTGGTTTTCAGCAGAAGCTTCTACCCCACAGATCTCAGTACTTCTCTTTACACTAGCAGCAGATAATGTGGCTTTCCAGAGCTTTATTAGGGAAGTAGTAGCAATTTTGCTGTTCCCAGATAGCCTAGAGAGGTGGCTACCTGCTTTTCCAAGACAAGGATTGTTACACTAAAACACAGTAACATATTAACCTGATGTGATCCTCTTCAGGCTGTCCATTGGCTTTAATCGTAAGTTCATTAATAGTGTGGCAATTCTTATTCATATGTATTAGCTTTTGTGTGGTTCGTCCACAATGTGAAGCACTACATGTAGTGATTAAAGAGCAATGCAGTGATGTTTATACCAAGAATCTACACAATTCTGATATTCTCTTGCAGAAGACAACAGTTGTATACCCTTTTGGTCATCATCCTGATCTCTTTAGTTTTCTCCTGTAAGGCACTACAGTTGATTGTCAGCCCTGTAGTGTTGTTGAAACATTCAGCAAATAACATCTGCCTTGCTAAAATCAAGTAAGCATCAACTTTGTGCATGAGCTGACCAACAGCTTGACACTGTATGTAGTTTAGTATCTTAGTCTGTCTTGACTGAGGTGCGCATCCATCATCTCTTCCTGTACCCACAACTCCTGTGGATGAAAGGACTTGGGAGCACAAGACTCACCCTATTTGCCTGATGTTTTGGCATGCAGAAGATGTGATATATGATTCCAAAAGGTCAAGGACAAAAGCATGTTGCTATAGGTGGGTAGACATTATCTTCTTTATGTGAAGCATTGTTGTCAACAGTACTAGAGATATGTGCTGAGAAGAGGGATATCTAAGTTATAATCTAGTTTATCTCAGCTAAGACAGGTGATGCATTGTTCTTTGAGCAGCAGCACAGTGGGACCCATCCTTCATGCCCTGCAGTACTTGAGAATAATTTCAATGCTTTATGGCACCTAGTAGAAAGTCGAGATTTGGTGGTGGAAAACAGGAATCAGCCTGAAAAAACAGTTTGGCTTTGTTAGAGGGGAGAAAGAAGTGATAAATATGGCAGATGTAAAGAAGTGATAAATATGGCAGATGTTCTGTACATCTCCAATTTAGGACATAGTCATGTCAGTGTGTTTTAAAAAGCCACTGGTCACCAGCTAGAAGCTTAATTTCCCCCTTCACCAGAATTATGATAACCTGTGATATGTGTGTGCCCAGCCACTCACACTGCAGAATAATGCAGGATGGATTAGAGCAGCTGTTTTGCTCCATGCCGCTTTAGACTAACAGCCATATGTGCACTGGCAGCTTCTCATTTCTTCCTGAAAAAGCACTGATTTTGGAACTGCTGGGTTACCTTAGCACATGGTCCCTTGAGTTTGCTCACTGGACGCATACCAAGTCCTGATCAGAATGACACTAAACACCCTAAAAAAAATATCACGGACCTGATGAAACCTCGGAACAGAAGATACAAGCATGGACCTGTGACTAAATTGTAGTTATATTAGATGTACTCTTTGGTTCCTTTTTAAATGCCAAGACCATCAACAATGTCACAGTGTTGAAAAGAAGGTTTTGGAGTACTCCGGAAAGCAACTTTCTCCAAGAAAGATAAGCTGATCTATGTAGTGTTGCTACATCAGGTTAGAAGGACCTGAAGAAGAAAGGATATTATAGTCCATAGACACAGTAAGGGAAACAACAGAGTAATTGAGGAGTAGTTGAACTTCTATTGTTAGAAAATAAAGGCTAATTCTCCTCCATTTTCTTCCTATACTGCTGTAAGACCATAGATAACTGTGTCATCAGCATCTCTATTTATTCTGCTAGCTCATTGTCCAAGAAAAAAATAGAAGCAGATGCTAGTCTGCATTTGGATGGAGTTCATCTTTGATTTAAATAAAAACATGTAAGATCATAATCTGTCCTACAGTGAAGAAGGAGGTGATACCTCAGCCCCAGGGAGCAGGAGGGAAAGAGATTTCTGAGGGTAAGAGAAATGCCAGTGTCGCAGCTAACTGAGTCTAAACCTGTGCCTCTGACCATGGAGTGTCTCTTGAAGGTTGTTACAGGGTTAATAGGATCTGCATTGACTAGAAACATCAGTACAGAAAATGCCAGTGCCATCTGATGACATACAGGGTGAAATGCAAAGAATACTCTGAAGTCTGCTACTTTGTGAAAAATTCTGCATGCTGGCAGTGGAAACAACCTTCTGCAAGATAGCTCCACAAACTTTCTTATTCCTGCTCTTACACCTCACTAAAGGATTATCTGAGGATTTTCCTCCATTTTTTCCTCCTCTTTCAGAATTACTCTTACCAGTTTCATGACAGTCACATCTAGGGGTTTCAGACAGAGGTGATGTTTTGTAGTGCCAGGGGTTTCCTTCTGACCTGAGACAATGACAGTTCTGCATTTGATGTGTAGGGGAGGTTCTTACCAGAGAAAGGACTAATCTAAACTTGGATGAAAAGCACTTGCACCCTGCTTTAATAATGAGGCACAGGGGTGGTAGCTGTGTTCTCTCAGAGGCACACACCTAAGGCAGAAGTATGAAGTGGAGACAGAGTCTCCAAGTACCAGATCTGACTTTTGAGAAAAATAATAGAAAGCTTTAGCACTATGTAAACCTAAGTGTCAATTCAGATCATGAAACCAGGAAGCAAAGACTATGGCCAAAACTCTTATACTTCTTTTAGGTAGGCCTCAGATTCACTCTAGCTTGCAAGGAGGAAGACCTCCTTTCTCTAGGAAAAAGTACTGAATGTGGCAGTGGCAAATAAAGACAATTCATCCTAAAGCATCACTAATCAGGAAGGGACAGGTGATGGGCTGAAGAAGTTTCTAGAGACAGATAAGTGTATTCAAAGGAAGAATTTCAGCCAGCTGATGCAACTCTGATCTCATTTAAGTTCCGATCAACCAGAATCACACAAGGTGTTCCCAGCATTCCATCCCTTCCTCCAGGGGTAAAATTTCCTCTGTAGTAGGTAGTAGAGGATTTTGTGCTACCTTATGCAACATCTCAAACTTCAAACTTCCAAATGGGTTCACTTTACCCTGTAAACATCAAGTAAAATATAGAATTCCCTTCCATCAAAGCTCTTCCTTTACTCTCTGGGAAGCAGCTGTCTTTACTGAACTCTCTCCTCTTAAGCACAAAGTCTTTTAAACCTTTAAGATGAGGATGAAACCTCATTGTTTCTACCACTCGAGGCACTTTCCCATTAAAGGCACAGAATTAACATTAGCTAGAAGGACAAATTATCTCACTGGATGTTTCAAAGAAGCTACATGCTCATCACAGGTAGGTTTTATGCTGACCATATACAGTATTGTGGATCCTCTCCAGGCAGCAAGATACATAATGCAGTTGGATTTCTGTCATCAGCAGTGGCTCAGTTTGCTTGGCATCCAGAGAAGTTATGGACTCCTCTTCCTGTGCCTGAGTCCTGCAACCTCTCCTCTCCCACATCCCGAGGTTGCTAAGCAACCTCCTGTGAGCAGCAGAGTGAGCAAGAGCTGTCAAATTGACTATTTTTTGTATTAAACTAGCAATGTCTCCTATGAAACAAAAAAATGTTATAATTAAGATTTGTTAGCTGAACATGACAGTTAGGCCTAATCTCCCTTCCTCTCCCCATTCCATCGCTTGGAGTTCTGCATAATTCCAGAGGACACAGGAAAGGGTTACATTTGATTAAGTAAAATGAAGTACAGTTTTAAGGCAGCTCTACTTTTCACATTTGCATCTGGTTTGGAAGTGAAGGCACCAGAAAGATGCCCTACACTGTTGAATTTAGCATGTCAGACTGTAGAAAATTTAAGTCAGTTATACACAGAGGGTTGTATTTGCCGAAGGCTGGGAAATATATGCATTTAAAAGTGAAATAAGACTCAGATTTACCATACATCTACAATATGTTTTTTGGTAATAATTAGTGTGTCTAGCATGTGCCAGCTATGGTTCTTTGGTATGGCGTGGCAGAAATAACTCTAGCAGAGATTAGATAGCATTGACACCTGAAATCACTGTGCATGAAGCAGTTTGTCACTCCCATGCACTATATTCATACACATATACACAAGGAATTCAAAGGCAAGATGATACTGAGCTGTACATTCAGATCTAAGTGTGTCTCCTTGAATAGTGAGCATCGGGTGGGACATCCCCTTCATCACCCACATCCCCTTCATCAAACTGCTGACCAATTCTCTAACTCATGACAGACTTCTGAATATAGATCTTATATAAAGAGACATCATGGGTAAGATTTATAGCACGTAGTATGTAACTGGGTCTTAGTATGCAACTTGGATACATCCCATGTGTCACATATCACGGGAAGAGAAATGAAGAGTATTGCAAGGGTGTATGATTCCCACCTTAACAGAAAGTATCTTAATTGCAATGCTCTCATCACCTTTGGAAGCAGGCTACATCCCACATTTCAGAAACAGGTGAAAGAAACTAAGAAATTAGGTCTTTATTGTCAACTTCATTCAAGGGAAATACCTTTCCTGGCCTCAGATCTCTTGACTGGTGTAACTGGGTTCTGATTTCTAGTATTTAGACACTGTTGATTACAGAAGCAGTGACTTTTGTCCCTTCTGCTTGAGATAAACTCTTATAGTAGTCTTTTCAGCTTTACATTTCAGAGTATGGTCTCTTCAGGACTTTCCTGACCACATCTGGTATTTCAGTGGGTTACGTGGGCTGGCGATTCACATGGCAGCCATGTGGAGCCATGGCACGAGGCACAGCCCTAGTCTTGGCAAGCTGAACTTACAGCCACAGACTTTCAGAAAGAGAGGCACAGGCATTACCTACTCCTCTTGAGTGTGGAAGGATGTGTACAATAAGCTAAAGTCTTAATCCTTATATGGCATGCATGCATCCCTTAGGAAAGAAGACATGAAAATATATTCAACTAAAACTCCCCTCGTCTCAAGCAGGACTTAATAAAACTGTCTGACTAATGAACAAATGGATTCACTAGCATGTTTTTGAACCGACACCTCAAGTGTAATTTGCTGCTATCTTGTGGGAACACAGTCTTTGCTTACTTGTTATATTAAAATAGCTGATAGGTAGTAATGGAAATGTATGTTTGTGATTCCCAGGCTTCATGAATTTGCACCAAGTTTGCATTTGCTATTCATTACTTGTCCTTTATTGGCTTCTTTCTTTGGAGGGGAAAGAGAAAAAAAAAAAAAAAAAAGGTAAGCCATGGAAAAGAAGCAAAGTTTTGGAGGCCAAAACCACACCAGTGACAATTTTGGAAAGCAAATAAATACCATGAGATCAGTATTCATCCATAGGTAAATGAGGGAGTGGGAAGGAGTTTTTGAATGATTCTCAAACCTAGGGGGAAAAGAGCTTGATTTTTTTTAGTTTGTTTTATCCATTTAAATCAGATTTACTGGCTGTGCATCATAATGAGGTGGTGTTACCTTTTCTGAGTGCAGAACATGTATTTCTTAGAGCCAGGAAGAGTCACTAAAAAAAAAAAATTCTTCTTCAAAAATAACCTTCCTTATCTTCTCCACTCCTTATCTGTGTGTGGGCTTATACAATTTTCAAGCTACACATGTAAGAAGTTCAGGTAATGATAGAGCAAGTGTGCCTTGGGAGGACTAAATTATGGGAGACAATCAACAATTGTGGGGTAACATCTGGACGACTAAAAGAATTTTAGCAGCACTAATAGTTATAGAAGACAATTATTCTTCTGCTCCATATGCAGGTCTTTTAATGTTCAAGACACAGGCTTACAGATTAAATTGCTGTCTGGGTTTGAAACTTCACAAATAAAATCAATCTTGTGTTTAGACTGGAAAACTTAAGACTTGTCAGAGTCCTGGATTCTGATAAGATTTAACCTTTGCAGTGTTAAAAGCCTATAGTGTGAAAGAAGGAAACAGAGATGACGTTCAGGACAGAAAATTGAGTAATTTAAAATGATTTCAGCAAAGTTTGCATGATGCCATCATGACTCTTAAACCAGAAGAATTTGCCATTAATGTCTGGTTCTGAACTGTTGCATCTTCTTGCATCACTAATGCTAATGAATTAATCTTATGTATCAATAATTGTTTATGCAAAAGGGACAGTTCTGTTGCCAGACGTTGCTGTAAAGACCTAAACTCTTCAGAGTGTCAAAACTCAACAGACTAATGTTATAGAAGTGGGTGACACCATCTAACTTCTTTTTATTGTAGAGTACATTTGACCTTTCCACTTGTGATTACCTGATCTCATTGTCTGTTACAAGTGTCTTTAGTGAAGACATGAGCAAGCTTTGAGGTAAGCTGTTAAAGGCAGAGAGCACAAGAAACCACTTGGAGTGTCTAAACTACCAATGACACTGAGAGGAAACGTGAGCACCATAGTGCTTTGAGAGAGGCAGTAATAAGGCATCAAGGTCATTAACAAATATATCTGGAAATCCTTAAGCAGAGTGGCATTGACAGCATTCTGGGCTTATTCATGGAGAATCGTAGCAAACAATACTATTTTCCTTAGGAGGTTTAGATGAAAAGTAATTTACAATACACAATGTTACACAATTAAGACATGTTAATGAAAAAAACCTTTTTTTTTTTTTTCCCATATTAATGAAAAAAAAAACCTAAAACTGATGATTGAATCTTGTAATTTAGCCACAGAAGAAATGAGCTCCCTGGGCTCTTTCCTTTTTGTGACCTCCGGAGTATCTCTCTGTCATCCAGAATATGAGAACAAATTTTTCAAAGTGCAAGTCTGTGCAGTGCCTGTGTATGAATTAAAATACACTGAATGATAGAGATGATTTAGCAAGCAGTTGATAGCTTTGCTTTTCTGAGCTTGTTCTTGACAAAATAGACCAAAACCAAGAATAAAAGTGTAAAACCAGCTAGAAATGAGAATATTCTCCTAGCAATAATATATTTGGTTCTACAAATTTCTGCCTCAAGGTTCAAAAATGGCCATGTCCATATTTTCCAGCAGTGTAAGTAAATCACCACTATAGATCATAAGTCATGCCTTTCCCCTGACACTTATGTCCCTCTATATAAGAAGAAAATTCCAACCATGGTATCATGCCAAGATGCTCTTTTGATGTACAAAAACCACTGGGACACTTGGACGTACTTCAGGATATATCTTATGCCAAAACTTCTGTCACTTTGAAGCTGGATAGTCTTGATTGCTTTGTTGCTTCAAGCCATCTCTGAAAGTCTGAAGTCCATCATATGGTGACCGACAGAAAGTGTTAAATATGGTTGTCTCTTGGCAAAATCTTCTTCTGACTTTATGTGAAAGTGGAAAGAATAGGTGTATAATATATTGATCTACTGATGACTCCAGATGGGAAAGAAAATTTATCCAGGGCTGTTATATGACCCATTTCTCAATGTTCTGTAGTAATTTATCAAACAAAATCTGCAATGGAAAGAAAAAAAAAAACCTCTTCCAAAATGTCATTGTCCCTCCAAATACCTCTGCATTGGACATATGAGTGTCCTTTTAGATAAGAATTTTTTTATCTCAGAGGATATACTTTATGGGTCAAGATCTCACATAACAAGAGAGAATTTGTTATCACCTTTATCACCTTGAGATAGAAGAGTCCAGACAGTTGCCATGCAGCTCACCACCAGGATTGCTTTTCAATGTAAAATGTCTGTCTTTGATTTTGCATACTGGCAGAAGTCTGGATCTAGGATGTATTACAAAACAACTCTAGTGCCAAGGGTTTTGGTTACGAGATCACTTTCATGCATTCTGGAGGAAGGACACTCATCATGCACTGAACCAGCTAGTGGCTTTTGCTTGTGACAAAGTCTGCAGATCTCAACAAGCTGTATTAAACCTTGATAGCTTGGTTTAGTCAGCAAGAGCTCCAATGAAGACACACAAGATTCTCAGGTTCTTGTATGTACTAATACTACTTGCTCAAGCAAAAATGCATAGAGACCTCATCTCTAGCACAGTGGTCAAGTGATTTTGCTGGCATCAGGTTAATCTGGAGTAGCTTTTACAAAGCCGAAGCCATTGCATTTGGTGAGAGAGGTGAAAAGACTGCACAGGAAAAAAAAGAAGCTGCGCTCTCATTAGATCAGTCACGTCATGTTGTAATCAAAACTAACACCTTCCAGTAGGCTTGTTAACTATTCTAACATAGTAGGCAATTTTTTTTCAGTAATAATGGCAAAGGTAAGGAATATTCCTTTGTATACTGAGGACTGATGTGTTGGAAGGCAGCAAAGGGGAAAAGGATCTGAGGGTTGACCGTGAGCCAGCGACGTGCACTTGTGGCCAGGAAGGCCAATGCCATTCTGGGGTGTATTAGAAGGGCTGTGGTTAGTAGGTCAGGAGAGGTTCTCCTGCCCCTCTACTCTGCCCCGGTGAGACCGCATTTGGAGTATTGAGTCCAGTTCTGGGCCCCCCAGTTCAGGAGGGACATAGAACTGCTTGAGAGTGTCCAGTGCAGAGCCGCAAAGATGATTAAGGGAATGGAACATCTCTCTTATGAGGAGAGACTGAGGGAGCTGGGGACCTTTAGCTTGGAGAAGAGGAGACTGAGGGGTGACCCCATCAATGTTTATAAATATGTAAAGGGTGAGTGCCAGGAGGATGGAGCCAGGCTCTGCTCGGTGATGCTCAATGACAGGACAAGGAGCAATGAGTGGAAGCTGAGGCACAGGAAGTTTCATTTAAACATGAGGAGGATTTTTTTCCCTGTGAGAATGACAGAACACTGGAACAGGCTGCTCAGGGGGGTTGTGGAGCTTTCCTCTCTGGAGATATTCAACCTGCCTGGACATGTTCCTGTGTGATCTGGTCTAGGTGATCCTGCTCTGCAGGGGAGTTGGACTGGATGAGCTTTTGAGGCCCCTTCCAGCCCCTGACGTTCTGTGATTCTGTGAAACAAAATGGCAAATGCCATTGAAGCTAAGGAAAAGTAGAGAGATGAAACAAGAAACAAAAAATGCTTTCCTAAAGTTATAATAATTATTAAATTCAAATTTTAACTGATTATGTGTCCCAGTTTAGGGCCACAGGCTACCCAGGACTGGAGGACAGAAATGACTCTTACTCTTTTTGGGGAGTAAAAATGAAAATACTGCACGCTGGTTGGAAGTTTAAAGGAAGATTCTATTTACAGGTACTTAATTACAGAGGGTAATCAGGTAGAATGAATACATTCACAAACTAAGCCAAGCCTATGGGACTAAAGCCTTCTAGAATCCTCCACCCCTTCCAGAATCGGCAGGCCTGACCATAGGCCACAGCTGCCCTCCCTGCCTCAGGCCGACAAGGGCTCAGCAGGCCTCATGAGGCGGCTCACAGTTCCCTGCCAGCTAGGAGCAGCCTGCCCCAGACAGAGCATGAGGTGAGCAGGGACACTGCTCTGCCTCAGGAGAGGAGTGGAGGCAGGAGAAGAGAGCAATGCCAGTCAGGCACTGCTCTGAATAAGCTATGACACCCGAAAACAGAATAGAATAACGATGTTACCATAACCTGGGATGGCCAGGTCCCTCCCTTGGGACTCTCTGTCTCTTTCTGGAGGACTGTTGTTTTGTTAAGGGACCATGCCTCAAACCACCACATTATGACAAATGCTAATATAGCATTCCAGTGACTGCTTTGGACTGTGTCATTGGAGGCATCATTTTCACAATGAGAAAGTAGAGACAAAACACTGACTATACTGTATTTAGTTTGTGTTTTGTTTTTTGGTGGGTTTGTTTGGGTTTTGGTTTGTTTTGTTTTCCTAATGACACTCTCTCTAGAGCATGGAAATGATATAAAATCTCATCCCAAAGACTAAGGAACTAACCAAACCAGTTTCCAGAAAGTTCTGCAGCAGGTCATCATACCAAAAAGATCTGAGAGTTTTTTTCTTGTTAAAACCCTGAGATCGGCCTACAAAAGCAGATCAGTCTGGGTGTATTCCTATGCCACCTGAGCTAGATTCTACAGTTCTGCTCTGGCAAGGGGGTTGGGCCCGATGATCTATGAAGGTCCCTTCCAACCCCTAACATCCTGTGATGCACTGATCCTGTGAACACTTCATACTGTTTTGCTCCTAAGCCATTTCAATTCAGGATGTTATACTGGCAGTCATGTATGCCACTCCTTTGCATATGACTGGCTCTTGAAAAGTATTGCAAGAGATGTTAAGGGAATTGCAAGGAAATTACTCTAATGAAGTGGAAGTATGGTCTGGACATAAACCCTAACAAAACAACAAAAAACAAACACCGAAAACATTGTGACCAACGGAGGGGAATCACAAAAGAAAGACACAGTTGGGTGACTAAGACTGAAGAAGGAAGAAAAGGCCATTGTGATAAAAAGGAAGTTCTGATCTGAACAAGCAAATAAACAAAAAGGAACAAGCAAGAGCAGAAAATAAATTAAATTAAGGTTACACTCTTGGGTCATGCTATTCTGAAGAGCGTGGAGGAAACCTCTGATTCATGTGTTCATGCAAGATGCTCTTTGGCAGGACCTGAGAGGCTCTAAAGAACAACTCAAGGAGCTCAAGAAACAGAATGAATAGTCTCGGGATGAAGACACACTGATGGCTGTCCTGACCCAGGCCCAGCATCATTTGAGGTAAGTCACACATTTGGGCTCTTTCTGTATTCCTCATTTTTTTAATATACAAGGAAAAATATTTATAGTTTTTTTGGGGGTGCTGAGCCCACATAGCAACTGGTGAAGCCTGGAAGAGCCATGGGCTGCAAAGCATTGCATCTCCTGAACAGTTGTGCCTCTATTGTCTCCATCCATTGTCAGTAGCTATTTCTGAACCGAAAGTTTGGTGCTTCAAGATCCTAAGCTGTAAAGCAAGAATATAGAAGAGAATTGTGAGTAATGCCTCCATGTGTGAATACTGTCATGTGTAGGAGACACTGGCAAACGTGACATGAGAAAATGGCCTCGAGTTGCACTAGGGGAAGTTTAGGTTAGATATTATGAAGAATTCATTGGAACAGGCTGCCCAGGGAGATGGTGGAGTCACCATCCCTGGAGGTGTTCAAAAACCACTTGGACATGGCACTTCAGGACATGGTTTAGTGGGCATGGGGTTGGGCTGGTGGTTGGACTTGATGATCTTAGAGGTCTTTTTCAACCTTAACAGTTCTGCTATTCTGTGAATTTAACAAGATCATGTTGCTACATAGCCATGACACAGGAATAACTATGCATTACATGCCAGTGCCTGTAGGGTTATGGACTGCTAACCCCCCATAATAACTCTGTGCCTGAAACCAGAAAATAAAGAGCTTCAAAACAGTTTTGCTCTGCAAGCTCATGATTCAGGTGTTCTGAACATCAGCGTGTTCCCCCTTCCCTCAGGCTGTTTTCTTTGGCAGCTGCTCAGCTTTTCCATTAAGATTTGTGCATTATTGCACAGGCTGCTGATAAGTTGTTGCATACGCGGCTGGCTTTGCCAGCTACTGCTTGAACCTGCTGGCAGTTTTCTGGTAGGTAGGAATTAATGCTCCAAAGGAGAGAAAAGTCTGTAGTTTATAAATATATCTTTCCACAAGTCAGCCTGCAATAAACTTGAACCATAAAAACATTTTCCTGCTTTCTTCTGTACAAACTCATTGTCCAGTTCTTTCACTTTCTTCACTATTACTAGATACTTTTCTCAATATAGCTGCATCTGACCTCTCTTGCATGAATGATGTCAGACAATGCTTCACCAACTTTTTTCATGTCGGTTATAGAGCAGCTCAGCTTTGCTGGACCAGAAATATCAAGTTTCCCCACAAAACACCACTTAGCCTTTAGAGAAAAGTTGTAAAAGCTCTGCTTGGTTACACACAGGGAAGGCATAAAGACCAAGATGCAAACTATGGGTAACCCAACTCAGAGCCTGCAGCTCTGTTAAACGTGTGAAACTTGTGCCTTGTGGCAAAACCTCCCATAAACCATCCTTCTAAAATCTGGCTATTCCCTTTCTCTGGAAGAAGCAGTGTGCCCTCCTGTGGGGTCTGTATCCCTTGAGATGCAGGCAGGAATTACTGGCCTGAGAGATGGCAAAGTGTTGCCCCCTGAGACATGAGCTGGGTGGCAACTACCTCCAAACTACATGACTCTAAAATAATACATCTTTGTTGATCTGTGCCAGACTGGTTGGAAATTTCATAACAAAGAACACTCCCAAACTCATAATTTCTAATTCCCTTTGCAACAGTGGATTGCACAAAAAGACATTCACCCTCCAAGTGAGCCCTTAAGGAAAACTAAACAGAAATCTGGGCAAGCTTCACACTCTAATCAGCAATCAAACTTCCCAATGAAGCTCTAGAGGGCCTGATTAAAAGCAGATGTGGATGATCGTAATGAGAGAAAAGATACGGCTTCTGGGAGAACAGAAATTTTCATGAAAAGCCCTTGACTCTAGTAGATCTTCATACAGGGTTAATGGATTTGGGGAGGCAACAAGCTATGCTTTTATGCTGCTTTTTATTGTGTTGGACTGCAGGACGAGCAAAGGGCTCAAGAGCAGCCCTCCACAGTTGCATGGCTCTAAAACCGAACTACAGGCTTGTGATCACTTTGAGAGATTTAGGAAGCATTTGTCTTCCAGATATCCATGAGGTTGCAAGCTACCCTTTTCCAGTTACAGTATCTCCTTGAAAAAGTGGTGTGTAGAAGGGGAGGATTCTGACAAGCAAACAGATGGCATGGGAGCGGGACAGTTTTATTCTTCCTAACTAGTAATGCCCACTGAGTCTCCACCTACTAAAGGACTGGGCATTGAGGGTGCAAAGATGTTCATTTCAGACTCTTGGCAGGAAAACAACAGTCAAGCTTCCAAAGGTAATTAATATTTATCTTCAGCTACTGGAAAAAGAAAACACAGAGGGAATGCCTTAATTGGCAGCAATGTGGAACAAAATGTTTGTATTTACACAAGGAAAGAGCAATTCACATACTAATAACGAAAGAAGGTTCAGAAAACATTAGTGAAGGGAAAAACATGCCGTGAGACTCTCCAGTTAGAAACTTTCACCAGCAGCTTAATAGAGTGATATTCAACTGCTTTTGAATGCCCAGGTCCTAGCTAAGTGAGGATCCAATGTGGCCACATCACTTCCACAGACTGCATGTAGATGTATGACCTAGTGTTTCTTCACGTTTCCAGCAGAGGTGTCTCAGATTTAACCACAGATCATAAAGAGTTCATAGATCACAGAAAATTACTCTTGCATTTGATTGATCTGTTTATTAGTTTCCACATCAAAAGGTCATTTGAACATGTTTGCAATATGTTTACCCTTAAAACAGTCCTGTGAGGCAAAAGGAAACTTCAGCCCATATTTAGGACCAGATGTTTCTGACAAGCTTGAATTACTTTCCCATCTTGGTATACATTTCATGGTCTTACTCACTAAAATGTGTTTGTCCAAGTTGCTTTGCTGTAAGGGAGAACATGACATGGTTAATGAATTTTTTTTTTCTCCAAGGATTTTTTAATTTTAAAATGTGACTTTATTAAAACTGTAGTTTTGGCAGAAGACTGTTTTGATTAATTTTTAAGCCAAAAATGGGCCAATGTTGTCCAAAAAAATTGCTTTGACACTCATAAAAGGAAGAAAAAAGTGTTCCAATTTGAAATGCCTTTGTATTTAAACATTAAGCTAATTTTAGTCAAGTCTTTTTTTTTATGTCAACATCTAAATGAATATTTTATTATTTTCAGTATGAACCTTTTAAGTGGGCCTTGACAGAACATATTTCAATATGACCATTTTGGGGCAAGATTTGTAATTTGCATTTTTCAAGTTTAAAGTGGAATTTTTAAAACAGCATTTTCAGTTGGTTCGGGTTTTTGTTTTGGTTTGGTTTTGCTTTTGTTTTCCCAGAGGTTAGATTTTCTTTTCCTGACATGATTTCCCCTGCTCTGCTCACTTAGGAGATGATTAAATAAACACAAAACATTTACTATTAAAAAATTTGTTCTCATGATCAATACAAAGTTTTTCATATAGCCTCCACACATCACAGCCTCACAGCTTTGCAAAGCTGAGAACAATTTTACATATTCAGATATGCATTTAAATCCTAGTTAAAGTGGTTTCTTTTTCAAAGTAGAATGCACTTCAGAAAACCTTGAGGAAAAAACCATGGTCTCAATGGCAAAGGGCTTTGTGTGCAACAGAGTCCAAATTTGCAAATAAGATTCAATTCAGTATGGATTCAATCAAATGCATTGGAAAGATGTCATTTTCCTTAAGGGTAAAAAGTGCCTAGAAATACTGTGTGCAAGCAATAGCTCCTAGAAAAAGTCTTCTTGAAGCTGGAAAGAGGCTGTTATGAAAACTTGGCGATCCAGAACACATCTGTGCTGAAGAAAAGTGTGCATTTTTTCTGAGTTTAAACAATGGGAAGAATTTAGAGAAGATGCTGGAAATGAGCCCAAGCTAACTTTATAAATGATTAAGTGGCAATAATTCAAAATTAATTCTACTCTGCATAATGTAGGCATGTAATTTACCCACTACTTTTTGGTAGTCGGTGAGCAGTTCTGATGTAAACGCTTGAATTTTCCCACCGCATCGAGAACAGTAGGTGTTCTTGAAGACCTCTTGGCTGATGTTGTCTATTTGAAATGAAGCCTTTAGACTTAGGCTGTTTCACTAAACACATGCTGCTGCTAGGCAGAGTGGTTCTAGTGGTTACTGTTGTTTTGATGGCCTGTGAACGTGCAACTGTAAGATAACCACAACCCAGGTTTACTGTTCAGAGCTTCAGCACTGTGTTTGCAAGGACTATCCTCAGTGCACACCAGCTAGCAGGGCATTTCCTGTAGTATTTGTTGAAGCAGAGAAAAAAGTCATTTGTTGGCTGATATTTATCTGCCATGCAGTAGAGCTCATTCCCTCTAACACTGACACATACACCTCCCAACTGTGTTTACACAGCAGCTAATTTCTACTTGTGGCTGCTGCTGTTTATAAGGAGAACCAAGCAATTGTTCCTAACAATTCTCTAAAAATAAATGTGCTGCCTTTACAGGGGTTGTTAGAATTCTAAATAGCGCATTTCATGAGCATTTATAATGCAACAGCCTTAGTGAACAGTGCTAAATTGGTCTTAGTATTTTTGAACCACTGATTTTTCAATTCCTCTCTCTCTGTACATTGCCTTTTTGGAAATAATAATAATAAATAATTTTATATTTAGAAAACTCATTTTTATGCAGAATTTACCAAGAGGGTTAGCAACCTTCCTTCTAGTCCTCAAGCCCTCATCTTGGCAAAAGAAGACATCAGCCATGACAGAAATCTGAGCAATTTCTACAGCAGGGCTTGCTTTTATTTCTTTTATTTTTTCCCTGCAGCTATTACAGCAGAGCAGACTAACATATTCTGGTCACAACCAGAACTGGAGAACAGAATTTTGCCAGACATTTAGTATAAATCTTTATTCTTGAAAAAAAGTTGCCATAAACTTTTTAATTACATAAATAAAAAAAAAAATATTCTTTTTAAAGTCTCTGCAAGGTAATAGACTTAAAAGATGTGTCCCTAATAACCAGTCTGGATCTGTAGGTTAAACTATCCTCAGGGCTCAACAGGACCACTTGCTTCTATAGCAAAGGACTCCATCTGAGTCCTCTAACTAGCTCTGTGAGAAAGGTTATACACTTTTCAGCATATTTTATGTGAGCTTGCTTTTCACTAGAGATAAAGTAATTGAATCCAGTGCTCTGAGTTCTGCTTAAAAGGGACACTGACTGAGAAGAATGAATGGCTGAAAGATATTGATGAACAGTGTCGGATGGCACTGTGCTTAACAAAAATGAGTCACACCTTGGCAGCTTTCAGGAATGAGCTGACAAATAATTAGGAAATTAAACTTACTGGAAGAGAATCTGGTGCATACTCAGTTTTTATTTTTCTTTCAAGTTCAAGTCTTTTTCAACAACAATTAAACATTGCACCAAAAGAACTCCAAAACCTCACAGTTAGACACTCCAGGAACTAGAAAACACTCTGTATTATTTACTATTTTTGTCAGCACTTTGTCTTATTTGCTATTATGACAGCAGGTATTGTGTGAGATTTTTTTTCAAATTAATATAATTCATTAATTTTGATATTTGATATCTGGAGTACTGTGTGCAGTTCTGGAGCCCCCAACACAGGAAAGACATGGAACTGTTGGGGCGGGTCCAGAGGAGGGCCACAAAGATGATCAGAGGGCTGCAGCAGCTCTGCTATGAGGACAGACTGAGAGAGTTGGGGCTCTGCAGCCTGGAGAAGAGAAGGCTTCAAGGAGACCTTATAGTAGCCTTCCAGTACGTGAAGGGGGCCTACAGGAAGGCTGGGGAGGGACTATTTATAAGGTCTTGCAATGCCAGGACAAGGGGCAATGGGTTTAAACTGGCAGAGGGAAGATTTAGACTGGATGTTAGGAGGAAGTTCTTTCAAGTGAGGGTGGTGAGGCACTGGCACAGGTTTCCCAGGGAGGTTGTGGCTGCTCCCTCCCTGGAGGTGTTCAAGGCCAGGTTGGATGAGGCCTTGAGTGACCTGTGCTAGTGGGAGGGGTCCTTGCCTATGGCAGGGGGTTGGAACTAGATGATCCTTGAGGTCCCTTCCAACCTTACCATTCTATGATTCTATGATCTTCCGTTGCTGCAGTTGCTTCCCCCAGCAGCAGAAGGAGGGGGAACAGAGAAATGCCTATTTTGGCTTTCCTCGACAGCTGTTTGCATTTCTAGAAGTGTGAGGTCTAGGACTCATTTGTTTGGTACAGGGCATCCACCATCTTTTCCGAGTTCACTCAGCCCACCAAGCTAAATGAACAATGAAGAAGAGCTCATTTTAAAGAATCTCTTAATGTACAACACTCTACTAGTTTTTTTTTGTTTGTTTGTTTGTTTGTTTGCTTTTCCTTCTTCATTTCATTGTGAATTTTGTTTAGAGAGGGTGGAGTAGTTTGAGAGGTTTGCAGACATTTAAAAAGTAAAATTACATCTGAAAAATAAGTTTGCTAGGTATAAATAAATGGAAATGTTACAAAGATTTTGAATCCTAATGCTGACACTGGCAAAAAAGAGTAAGTTTTACTTTTTAGGTTGTCAGTGTTCTGTTTGAAAATAATGTAATTACTTTTTGAGATGTTTAAGCTGAGCCACATAGAAATTAGAAAGTTAAATCAGAGTTGAAAGTCATGACATAGTTGTAATGAAACACAACATAGTTGTGCTATTTGAAATGAAGCTTTCAGGTTAGCATAAAAGGTGTTTTTCTCTCTCAAATTCACACTATTTATTTTAGGTCAACTATATGCAATTATTACTGTCCAATTTTCCATTTGGGTGCTAAATAAAAATGGCAGCTGTTCTGTGCATCAGTTTAATCCAGATAATCCATATGTTGAATGGCTGAATTTGTGGAGAGAAGAAATTTTAATCCTCACTGGATTTTAGCAGAAAGCATAATAGTGTAGAGGAGAATTGATGCTGAGAATTACCTGTGTCTACATGGGATAAAAACCCAGCACAGTAATGAAATTCCACTGCCTGCTGATTTATTGTTGAAGACTCTAAACAAAAACCCAAGAAAGCATTGACACAAAATGTGTATTTTTGATATTTTGTCTGTGGTGGTAATAGAGGAGCTGAAAATGAGGAGCAGCTCAGCACATTGTTTCATATTACATTGCTTATATCCTACCTTTTTGCACCATATAGCTTGGTGAAATCCAGCCAGCCTCTGTCTGCTTATCCTGAAAGCTGAAGTACCAGAAGTATCAATGCCTATGAAGTACAAATCATCATTAATAGTCTGCATCTGGCAATACTAAAAGTGGAAACATTAAAAAAAAATGCAAACGTGCATGAAATAAAAATACTTAATAAACAAGTTCTAAAGAGGTTTTTTTGGGTTGTTTTTTTTGGTTTTGTTTTTTTTTTTTTTGAGACTGGAAAGCTTAAGTAGATGCCTCTTGCTATATGTGAAAACAAACACAGAGAAAAGGCTCACAACTCCCAAAAGCATGGAAAAGACTTTCACAAACACACAAGTTAAACCAGTTACTTATGTAAATACAGTATTGGTTAACATAAAAGAGCATTAAGATGGTTTTAAAATAAACAGCAGCAGACAACCAGGAGCAGTTAACATTTCATGAGCGATGGAAGAAATACAAATTTCAGTAGCTCATAAGGCATCCTCCAGAGCTGTCATCCCTTCCATTCATTCTGGTATCACAGCCTTTTCAGTTTTACATATTCATTTTTATATTCTCATGAAATATTTCTTGCTTAGTTTTGTAGTCACATATATAAATAAAGACTCCTCTTAGTAGTTTTTGATTCCATTAAGTATGGTCTGTTTTTTTCCTTTGTGACAGAAATAGACATTTATAAGTCAAGGATGTGATGGGTGATGATTTGAACTGTATTCAGGCCACAAGTGTAACAGTGATTTCTGAAATAAAGATCAAGACTCCACATGTAGTGCTCTTAGAAGAAAACAGCAATATTTCCCTTCCCAACCCCTATACACTCTTCAGGGAGGCCTGCACGATATTATATTGGAAGTAAACCCATTATTCCTGGTGAACTGCTCCAGAGGTGATGCTAATTCAGTTGAATGAGGCAGAAAAGTCCTGGGTGGTAACTGAGCTAAAGTGGCTGTAGGAAAAGTTAAGCTCATGATACAGTGGCAGAAAGAGCTGTAAAGAGTAATTACAGGAACGGGAACTCAATTAGCTGGAACAAACAACTGATTGTGCAATTAAGGAAAACCCTGTAAATCATTACAAACCTCTTGTCATACAGCATTTCTCTGCAGTCCTGTGTGGTGGCCCTGCTCTATTAGATGAAAGTTGAGGCTAAGCTGCCATCATGTTTTCATTGCTGTGTTATGAACTGCTAATGATGATCACTTATATACCTTTCTTAATTATCTTGAACAACAATGCGCATCTCTAACCCTCTATTTTACTAACCTTTTGGCATATGAAATCATGTAGGAAGCCATAGAGAATCATACAACCATCCATTTACCATATGCAGGTTTACAGATTCACATCTGTACTTTTCATACACAAGACCAGCTATCTGAGGGAAAGCCCAAAGGTCCCTTCCTATCAGATCACTGCGAGGTGATCTGCTGGAGAGTAGCCCCATGGAGGACCTAGGAGTTCTGGTGGACAAGAAGTTGTCTATGGGACAGCAGTGTGCCCTTGTCACCAAGAAGGCCAATGGAATCCTAGGTGCATTAAGAAAAGTGAGTTCAGCAGATTGAGGGAGGTTCTCCTGCCCCTCTACTCTGCCATAGTGAGACCTCACCTGGAATATTGTGTCCATTTCTGGGCTTCCCAGTTCAAGAGGGACAGGGATCTACTTGAGAAAATCCAATGGAGGGCCACAAGGATGATTAAGGGACTGGAGCACTGCCTTATGAGGAAAGGCTGAGAGACCTGGGGGTTTTTAGTCTGAAGAAGAGAAGATTGAGAGGGGATCTAATAATGTCTATAAATATCTGAGGCCTGGGGATCAAGACGGAAGGGACAGGGACAGGGACAGGGACAGGGACAGCATCTGCTTACTTGTGCTGTGTGATAGGGCAAGGCACAATGGATGTAAACTACATCACAGGAAGTTCCACCTCGACATGAGGAAGAACTTCTTTAAGGGTCACAGAGCACTGGAACAGGCTCCCCAGAGAGCTTGTAGAGTCTCCTTCTCTGGAGACTTTCAAAGCCTGTCTGGATGCATTCCTGTGTGACCTGCACTAGATTCTATGGTGCTGCTCTGGCAGGGGGGTTGGACTTGATGGTCTCCGGAGATCCCTTCCAACCTTTAACATCCTGTTATTCTGTCATTTAGCCAGAATCCAACAAATGGTTATATTTTGAATTTCAAATGCACTCTCAGACATCAAGTGCAAAACTAAACTTTAGAAGAGATAGTGAGAGAAAGAAGAAAAGGTCTGATTTCAATATTATTCAAAAAGAGAATAATAGAGGAAAAAATATTGGTAGAACAAAGCAAAATAGTAAGAACACATGAGAAGGACATATAAACCTATTTGGCAGAACTATCTGGAGGTAGGATTCCTTGAAATTTCAGCTTTATGAGCTTGTTTGCAATTGTTTTGCTAATTTTTTATAGTGCAATTATTGTGTTGGACTTTTCTTATATCTGAGGATATCAGTTTTGGTTAGTCTAAAATTTCAGCCAAATTGTTTGTAAGACAGGAAAGAGAGTAATGGAGGGAAATAAGATATTTTCACTTCATTTTGTTGTAACATTTAAGACTATGTGAAAAATGTTCTCACTTTTAAAAAAATCCTGCCACTGTTCCACTGCAAATTTCCTGAGGTGGTTTGGTTTGGTTTTCCTTTCAATCTTTACACATCGTGAGAACTTTGTTCTTAGGGCAGCACCTACTTAGAAAGAGCATCCTCTCACTCTGTGCAGTTCTGGAGCCCCCAGCACAGGAAGGACATGGAAGTGTTGGAGCAGGTCCAGAGGAGGGCCACAAAGATGATCAGATGGCTGCAGCAGCTCTGCTATGAGGACAGACTGAGAGAGTTGGGGCTCTGCAGCCTGGAGAAGAGAAGGTTTCGAGGAGACCTTATAGTAGCCTTCCAGTATCTGAAGGGAGCCTACAGGAAGGCTGGGGAGGGACTATTTACAAGGTCTTGCAATGCCAGGACAAGGGGCAATGGGTTTAAACTGGCGGAGGGAAGATTTAGACTGGATGTCAGGAGGAAGTTCTTTCCAGTGAGGGTGGTGAGACACTGGCACAGGTTTCCCAGGGAGGTTGTGGCTGCTCCCTCCCTGGAGGTGTTCAAGGCCAGGTTGGACGAGGCCTTGAGTAACCTGTACTAGTGGGAGGTGTCCCTGACTATGGCAGGGGGTTGGAACTAGATGATCCTTGAGGTCCCTTCCAACCTTACCATTCTATGATTCTATGATTCTATGGTGATTGGGCCATCACTGTCACCTGGGAAACAAGAAGCCCTTTTCCCCAACCTCCTTTCAGCCATACTGAGATACATGGTGAACTTCTGTCTGAAAGCACAGACACTCATATGTCCTCATGCACTGACTGCTGATAGTAAGAAGTGCCATACTAACTGCTATGAAGAAATGCCATCTTGTTGCCTGTTGAGCAGTAAAGACAGTTGTTTCTTACTTTTCCCCTTCTTAAATGAATTTTTAAACCATGCTGGCAAAAATAATCTCTAAGGGAAATTTTCCTTCTGTGGCACATCAGTTGCTGGCTTGGTTTTAGGGAAGCTACTAATGAGGCTGATGATTAGTGAGAATTCTAGTGACAGTACTTATGCTAGAAACATCTGCCTGAGTGCTTTGAACTGGATGCAGACCGACCAGACTGACCCACCATTTGCTGCTGTGCAAATGGCTTTATATTTCAGAGATAGCAGAATCATTTATCTTCATTAAGCAACAGTCTCTAAACCAAATAATTAATGACAACTAGTCTGGAAATGGCTGTACAGAAAAAGTAGTACAAAGGGAATAAATAAATTCTGAGAAGAGAAAAAGTGGAGTCTGGAGTAAGAGAGGCATGGAAATGTTTTCTTCCTTAAAAGCATCTGCTATTCTACATGAACATTTCAGTGCAGAATGAATTACTGCTATTTCCCCACCAAAGTGAGCAAGACCACTGGATGGTGAAGCTATCTGAGTGTGTGCAAGTGGCCTCAGCTGGCAGAAGGCAAACAGCAGCTTTTCTGGCACCCCAAGCATGGGCCTCACTGATCTCTTTTTCCCTGTCCCTTGCTTTCATCAACAAATAGCAGAACCAAAGCTGGGATTTACAGTCTACAAGAGAAATAGAAGGTAGCTCTTGTCATAAGATGCCAAAAGAGACTATTTCCTTTCCTCTGAGTATTTATGTGTATTTAGTTCTAAATTTCAGCCCAGCTCTACTGATGCCCACTTTCCTGAGATACCTGGATTAAATTTTCCCTTTTCCTGTAAGCAGGGTACTGGTTCACAGATATCTTGGTATTTATTCTTTTTGAAGAAAGCATACAAGGCACAGCCATGAGATGTTTGCAACAAGTTTCCTAGAAAGAAAGCTTCAGGGAGAAAAAATTAACGGCTTCCATCTAAGAAGGACAAGAAAGTGGCAGCAATCTTTAAAACACACTTTAAAAATTCAGCACACTCAAGGAGCACAGCAGAAGGAAGCCTGGTACCCAACTCTCCTCAGCACCACAGACCTCTTTTACAGTCTGCCCTAAAAATCCCAACGACCTTAGGAAGATGAATTGCAAAACCTGCGCTTTAAAGCAAATGTGAAAGTGTTTTCCATTTACTTTTATATCATGCTAATTGACCTAAAGACTTGAAAATTGACCACTAATTTTAAGAAATATAGATGGGAATTGCTGATGGTATTTTTCCAGTCTGTGCAAAGAGAGGTTTTCA
Source organism: Ramphastos sulfuratus (assembly GCA_013399055.1). NCBI lineage: Eukaryota > Metazoa > Chordata > Aves > Piciformes > Ramphastidae > Ramphastos > Ramphastos sulfuratus. The sequence goes on along the minus strand of WBNM01046185.1, from coordinate 50,352 downwards.
TCATCTCTAAGCACTATCAAGTCCTATCTAAGCAGTATCAAGTCTATATGTTCACTCCCTAGGCCCATTGCTTAACTAATCACTTTACACTACTTTGTAGCCCTTTTGTAAAAGGAAGTCTCTGATACTCTCACCTTCCACAAAGAATGGCACATGAAATCCCTCTTTTCAAGGCTATGAGTAAGTTTTACTTTTAAAATGAGAAGATTCCTGTATCAGCAAAGCAGAGAAAGGTTCTGGACAATCTTCCAATTGGACTAGTGGGGAGAAAGATCTAACTCATTTAAAATAGCCTTGACAAGTGTATAATGAGCTTGTATGAGAAAGGAACCTCAGGTCACAGAGGACTGGATTTGATCCCAAAAACATTGTTTTAATTCCAAGTTTTAAATGTACCGAAGGCTGTTTTATTGATGTGAATACCTTTTGTTTTGGCATTTTTAGAAGATTAGAAGTATCCTGTATTTGCTCAGCAAAAGTAAGATAACAACAGAAGATGAAGAAATAAGACTTATGAGGAAACAAAGAAATGAGATTTGGGCTCATGTAAAGGTTCCTATTTTTTATGTTAATGGCAACATGCATTTACCAATGATTCACAGGCTGCTGGTGGTCTGCAAAGCCATTCTAAATGTCTCAAAGCTGCTCAAAGAAAGCCTCACCTTCCTGTAGCTAATATTTAGCAGTAACTGTGCACAACAGATGAGACATGCAGAGGGTTGTCAGAGGTCTACACTTTCAAAGGCTTGTAACTCAGTTAAACTTCCTTCCTGAATACCATCATTTCTGTTTTACAATTAAAATGAACAAAGAGATATGTAAAGGACACACAGGAATGAAGCAGCAAAATCAAGAAAGGAAGCAATTTGTCCACATTGCAGTGTTAGATTATGTATAGGAAGGCTGGCAGGCATGACTGCCAGCCTGTCAGAATACTGACTTTGCTGGGTATCCTCCAAAGGCCATGTTTCTGATTGCCATTTTTTTTTTCTGTTACTGCTTGGAAGCAGTTCTAAGGACATCTATAACTAGGGTGGACAGAGAAGTGCAGAAGATGCAAGATTTATGCATGAAGGGGAGTTCTGAGAGATTACAAGCAGCTACAGAAAAGGGGTAACACAAAACAATAACAATAGAGATACCCCAAACCAACCAACTAACCAAAAAACCCAACAACCTACAAACAAAAATAAAACAGAAAAAGAGCTCCAACCAACAACAAAAAAAACAACCAACCAACCAAAAGCAACAAAACAAACCAACCAAACAAAAAACACTGTCTTAGCAGGAACAAAATTGCTGGCCTGAAGGTTTGTGGTTAGAGATTCCCTGCTCAGAGAGTTCATCATCCTGCAGTGCCAGAGTCAAATGTGATTGTTCTCAGACATGTTCATCCTAGGAACATTGCACTTTGGAGGGAGAGGGACCTGTGTGCTGAGACTGAGTGATCACCTCCTACAGTGATTGTAGTGATTTGGTTTGCAACGGCATATGGATGGAGGCTGACAAGTAGCCCTGGTATGACCATCTTCACACATCAGCAAGTACTATAGATTTTATTTGAGGCATTTGGCACCTGATGGACAGAAATCAGAAATCCTATTCAGAGCTATTCCCTCCCACGTGAAGGAAACGGTGCCCTATTTTCAGCCAACTGATACTGCATAAACAAATTGCCTTTATATGTGTGTGTTAACTAGTAGATCTGTGAAGATCCCAGGAAAGCCTCTGGGCACAACCACAGTAATAATAATTTCTTTGATATAAAATGAAGTTGTTATTCTTTCTTGGATAAAAATCCAGCACAGTTCTGCAAACTTCAGCCTGTGTCTGTTTCTCCAGCAAGCAGTAAACATTGGAATCCGGTCATTGATCCTCTGCTTGTTAGGAGCAAAGCATTCATATAATAAGAAGCAGAAAACCTGCACAAATGCTCTCCATTTCAGGAAGCTATGAAACAGATGGCTTGGTTATAGCATTGCTTCCCTTCACAATAAAGGGTTTGCTTTAATTCTGTAAGTACAGCTCATCTATCTCAGCCAAGGGGATCCTAGAGGCTTTGTCAGTTTTGTGTGTCTGTTTGGGGACAAGACAGAAAAGTTGTTTTCTTGCCATGGAAAACAAATGTGCTTCAGTACAGCAAAACAAGTAGAAAGAAAGGGGAAAAAAAAGACACATTATAACCAAGGAAACAATGATTTTTCATGCAGGGGAATCAGCAGAGCATAAAATATGGTGCATGGGGAAACAGGGCAGGCAGAGCCCCATCTTGTGGCAGAAAAGTCCAGTTCGTGTTCCTTCGGCTGTGCGTTGAGTCACCACGTCCCAGCGACAATACCCTGCGACATTGCTCTGTGCAGCTGGCCTTTAAATATTTAAATGTATTGGATTAAAAGAAAGATGTCTGTTCTTTGCCAAGCAGCTGCCTATAAACAGCTTTCTAAATTGCAAGAGTTGTGTAATTAACTTTTCCCTTTCCCACAGAAAAGAACCCCTTTGTTCTGGGAAGGCAGGGATGGGTTTGAGTCAAGAAAGGAACTGAAATGACATTGAGTTTTTTAGCTGTTTGTTCAGTTTTGGAGTTTGCTGTGGTCTGGGGGAGAACTATATTGACATGCCGACTGCTGGCTACTTTCCTGCTAAAGGTAAATTCTCCATCTTTCTCTTGCATCCAATCAGTTATCAAAGTAGACATTCCTCCAGGTAATTTCATATTCCAGAACATTTCCCCTGCTCAGCTAGCTGCAGGCAAACAGAAAACTATCAGTCATTGGCTAGGGATTGCTATTTCAGGATCTTCATGGCCCCATTGCTGCACAAATGCAGCGTAGAAACCTCTTTTATTTGTGCCCAGGTCACCTCTTCTAGGATTTCCTTCTGTAAACACACCCCAAACCATCTACTGCATATTGAAGAGGAACTTGCAGCTAAGAATGTGTCAGTCATACCTATTGGACTGTGTAAAGTGAGCAGAGCTGCATTCACTTTTTTTTTTTTTTTTTTCCCTTCTAATAAAGATGGAGCTCTTAAAGTGATTTTGGTGCATTGGACTGATTCAAATAGCAGTTGAACTTTGAGATGAGAATTAGGGTCCTAAACACTATCAAGTTCTGAAATTTCATGATTGGGAACCTTCCAGACACAAAGATGGATTTGTCTGAGTACAGCTTAGCTCTTGAAGAGTCTGCTTTAGGTCTCCAGAAAAGATGAGAAATCATTACAAAGTTCTCTCCTGAGCCTTCCTTGCTTTCTCATCTCTGTTAATGAGCATTTGTAAGTGGAGGATGTGTGCTTTTGTGCCATTTTGTTACCTTTGTATCTGACAATGAAGTAACACAAGTACAGAAAAGTTTCAAAGTTTTTGCATTCAGTCAACTCAGATGTTTTGTTATGAACTTAAGCCTAAACTTATAGACTGCCTGAGTTCATCCAGGTGTCCTCAAAGAGGAATTCCTTGAAAACAGATTAGTGAAGCATCTTGCCAGTTTATATTTCTAGCTCAGATACGTGTCTGTGGTAGCTCACTTCTGCTTTACTGTGAACTGAGGGTGCAGTAAAAGCTCGGCCAAAATCCTTCACCTTTCCCATGGAAACCTGTGCTCATCATGACTGTGGCCACAGGTAACTGATTAGCAGCCTCTGCTATGTAGCTTCTTCATGTTCTCATTTCAATTCTGTAGGACTGGGCATTTGCATCACAAAGTTGAATGGCAAATAGCAAATGGGATACGGACCTGTCATGGAAAAAGTACTCCTACATTCACACATCTAAGCTGAAGAAAAGAATTTTAAATACTCTATGCAGAAATATTTTGTGGAGAATACAGCAGCCATCACATCTTACACACGTAAGGTTGTTAAGCATCAACCTTATTATTAATATTTTTTCCTATTGGATGCATCTAAATTATGTGAGACTCTACTGTACTTTGCATGCTACAAGCAAGACTCGAGGAAAAATGTCTGGCCTAAGGATCTTCAGGTTGAGTGCAAGAGCAAGTGAAAACAAGAAGACTGATTTATAAAGAGAACCAGGAAAGGGATCCAAATGTTACAGAGTCCTGATCTATAAACAGAACCAGGAAAAAGATCCAAATGTTTTAGCTTACAGAGTCATGCTTCATGCATTGAGCCACAGTCACCTCCTTTTCTTTCATTTAACCCATGTTTTTGTTCTGCTCTGTTAAGTGTTCTTTCCCTATCTGCAAAAGATGGTGGCCCTGTAAGAGAAATTGCTTGGAAAATAAATAAAATCAATAGGTAAAAGCTGTAATTTATGTGGCAGAAACACTAGAAGGGCATACACTAGAAGATCATATGGCACTGGGGAATCTTTGGATTTATAGAGTGTCTTGCTGAGGTGAAGGGAGGTGGTGATTGAGCATGCTAGAACTTTATTTACTACACCAAGTATTCTGACACTTTCTTTTATTCTAGGGAAGCGTGAATGTCTCTCCTACAAACTTCAAGGAACAAAGAATATCTTCACTAGTATAAAAGGAGAGCACAAATGCCAATAGCATAAGCAGATTGAACATTTCCCTGTTTCTGGAAAAATGTGGACATAGTTTGAGTTTTGTTTAGCATTTTTCAATGTTTTCTATCTTCTATTAACAGACTTTAGAAAAAATACTTCACAATGATTATTTTCAAAAGGTCAGAAAGTGGTATTAGTCAGGTTTGTTTTGCTGAGCATCATTTGAAGACAGTAAACAAAAACTTGAGAAATCCCTAATTGCCAATTAAACAGTTCTTGTGGACATTTTTGGGTTTTTTTGTTGTTTTTTTTTTTTTACTGTTAAAGGACATTTCTAAAGAAAACCAACCATGATACAGGCATAAAGTTTCAGTTTGCGTTACTGATGCTGTGGATAAATTTGTTCTCAGTATATTTCAAATGGGTTATTTGACAATCTGTTTACCCATTTCAGTTCTGGCTCCAGCTAAATGATATTCTTTACAAATAATATTACTCATTGCGCTTCTTCACAGCTGTTCTTCATATGTTTTCTTTGCTGATACTCAGTTGTTGGCATTCGCAATTTGTTGCATCATGCAATGAGCTTACTTAAGAGCTTTAGCTGAGCAAAAGTTTCCTGCAGTTTGTGGGGGCCAGGTCCTTTATCATGTTAGAGTGCTGTGAGCTCTGGCCCCCAAAGGTAGAGCTGGGAATTGTTGTTAGTTGTTATGGAGGGGTAATTAATTGATGCAAGATTATTTTTAAAGATTAATATCGTTTATTAATATTCAATATTCAGAACTCTCGCCACCCCGACCACTCATTTTAATAATAATCAGTTCTTTGCAAGGTCATGGAAACTTTATACAGGTAATAACATAGGATCTGGAAATAACTAGCAATAATATATAAAATTAATTGAACTCAATTGAACTGGAAGAGAAGGTTCCTGTGGTCAATGTACCGCTTGTGGTCAATACACCACTTGCCCACTAGATGGACTCAAGGAGCTCCTTTCTGCTTATGGCAGAAGGCAATGGTGAATTACAAGAGGCTTTAAGTATTTACTCACAAAATTATCTCCCAACTGGCAGGGCTAGCTACAGCTTCAGACAGTGCCCAAAAGCTTGCAGGGATTTCTGTTATTGTCTCATCAGCCTCTGAGACTTCTGATTCTTCCCAGGCTTCAGAGTGCTGGGGAAAGGAGACAGACAATTTCTGACCTGGTTCTGATCTCCTCTGGATGATCTGTGTATCTCTAGGACTTCCCATCTTGGCAGGAGGCCTTCAGGTGCAGGCAGGATGTCTCAGCACAATGTCACACTGGCTATGCAGGCTGATCACGAGGAGGCATTTAGAGCCCGTTCCTGGTAAACTTGAATCAGTGGAGTTTCCAAGCAGTTCAGGATACAATAAGGCAGTAACAAGCAGGCGAGCACAGATACAAACAGCAGAGCACGGATACAAGGGCAGAGCATGCTGTGTCACCTGCTCATCTCCTTTTATCAACATGGCCTGAGACTAATGGGCCTTTGGACACACCATAGCCAATCAGAATGGCAGTTAGCCAAGCGTGACCATACTAGGTGAAGCCATAGGCTTGCTTTACCCTTTTTAGGGCAGAACAGAGGCCTCGCACAAGGCATACACAAGCTGAGAGTGCGTACCTTGTTTACCACAGGATGCAAACAAACATAGACAAGTCAAGGTCCTTAGACTCAGTGGCTCCAGGTTCTTTGCCCTCTTTCCCACAGTTGCTTCTCCCCATGGCAGAAGGAGGGATAGCAGAAAAACATGCCTGGGCAAGCCAGGACATGTATAAGCCTAGTTTGGCCTGCTTAGGCCTACCACAACACTAGTAGATGCCAATACCTAAATATAAATAAGGTATGTTTCACCTTTTATGGTAGCCAGTCAACCAGAAAATCATATGGCAGCAGAACTCCCCTATCTTTTCAGGTATCACTTTCTCCTGAATCCCACAACCTTCTCTGCGCACCCTACAATAATTTTTCTTTCCTCTTTCTCTGTCCCTCCCCAGTTTTTCTCAAATGCTATTTCTTCTTTCTGCCTGTTTTCATTACTTACCATGTGACTGAACACTTTTAATTTATTCACCACGGATCAGCTCAGCACCATTCCTTTCTATAATTCACACTATACCCTTTCTGCTGTTGAATGATGTTCAATTCTGTAAAGCTTTCCAAGTTACAAGCTGCTGTGCACTGTGTCATCTTGTATTGGCATCTTGAATCTTTAATAAAGTTGTTCTCAAATAATTTTTCGGTAAATGAAATGTACCTGCTGAGATGACATTCTGCACATCAGCATGATGAGCAATGGTTTTTAATGGATTAGGAGATACAGACAAAGGGAGGGATAGAAGATCTTAGGGAGAAAGCAAAAAAGAACTTCCCACTATTGTTTTGGTTTTTTTTAATTCAAATATTTCAGTTCCTTTTTGTCTGAGATTTCTTCCACATAATCGTCAAATGTAATTATTTAGAACACATATCCAATAATGCACTTAAGACTAATTCCCTGGGAAACTGTCAAACATGTAAAAAGGAGTGGCAATGAAAGCCCTGGAGGGATTGTGTTTAGCATGACTGCAATTTAGAAAAAGATCCATGCACCATTATTAAGGAGTTGGGTATTTGCATATACATTTAGATATGCACACGAGTTAGAGACATGCATATATATTCATTTGCATACTAAACAAAAGCAGAATTATTATGGGAAAAAGAAAAATAAGTGGATGAAAACTGTATTTTTTTTTTTTTAAAGAAGAACAGCCCAGAATATTTGATTTCTCACTCTGCAAATTGATACAGACAACTGATGGAAAGATTAGAGCTGACTTATTTGTGATAAAGATGTGAGATTTGTTTTCTGTATGGACTCATTATAATACAGAAACTCGGATCCTTAGAGGTGCACAGGCACTTAGTTACAAGAGAAAATCAATAGGAAAGAGTTATATTCATCTACTTCAGAATCTGAGCCTGAACACCTGATCTAAGGCCCATTTGTTGATTTTCATGGATTTGGGAATAGGTCCTGCCTCAAAGATGCTGCAAATAGAGACGAGGTCAAGGTCTGCTGCTCAGTGAAGGGAAGAAAATGTGTTAAAGCATTAGTGCACTCAGCTCCCTGGCAGGTTTCTCATGTCCTCCAGGATGTTCTGAGCTTCACAGCTGTGAAAGAGCAGCTGAGCACTGGGATCAGGCAGTTAATCAACTAGAGAAGGACAATGTCAGGACTGGAAATAGATGAGAAGTAGGAAAGTGAGTGCAGGAAAGGTAGTTTGAATCAACAAGTCTAGTCCATATATTTCCACTGCCCTTTGGTTCGTTGTCCATGAATTAAGACAGATTTACCTCAAAAAGGTGCAGGAGGGACAACACATCAAAGCTGTGCTGAAAGGAGCTGTTAACATGTTCTGAATAATAGTAAGGAGATTCTCTTAGAAGCAAGCCAGGGAGAAGTGCTCAGAAAAAGGAGGAGGACTGAAGCATCAAAGAATGCTCTTATCTTATCTTATCTTATCTTAGAAGATGCCTTCTACCTTCAGAAGACACCAATAAGATGTGTGCTGAAGTGGGACTAAAGAGCAGAGCCCAGCGAGCCAGCCATGAGTTCTTTCTGGCCTGTCCCCTTCTCTTAAACTAATGAGATTTTCATCCACCCCGAGTTGTCAAGATAGATGGGTGAAAGGAAAGACTAAAGCACACATAAATTTCACATCTAAAAATGCTCTGAGACTTAAACTTGTCTCCACAAGACATGGTGGAACCTACTCATCAAGTATCATGCTTAATCTTCCCCCCCCCCCCCCCTTTTTTTTTTTTTTTTTGTTAATTACTTCAGGATGTCAAACACTGGTTACATTATCTTTGTCTTTTCTTTTGACAGTGGCTTTTGGGGCTGCTCTGGAATGTTTTGTCCATGCATGTGAATGTGCACATGCATGAGACTGAAATGCCTGGATTCTGTACGTGTTGTTTTATGCACTATATCAATAAAGCCTCAGGCTTTAGGAAGAATAAAGCTGGGAGAATCAGCATAGATATTAATAGCTTCTGCTAATGGTGGTGATTTGGAGAGCAACCAGAAAATAGATCAGATGGGTTTAAACTTTCTGCCACTATAAAATACTGTGCTCAGGTGTACTCTGAAAACTAGAATTGGGGAGAAGCAATTAATATTATGCTTCTCAGGTGTTAGGCAAGTGTCTCCTGGGTACAATTTCTAATATTCAGAATAAGATTAAAGCCTATGAGAGTTCTACCTCCCAGTATTAGAACTCTTCCACTCTCTAAATATTCCTTGATGTTAACGTTTCTGTGAGTACCTGAGTATGAATGTTAATTCCCCTGAAAAGAAACCTTAATAGCACAATAAAGCTACAACACACTTTCTCTGCTCCAGTTTTAAACTTCAGAGGAGTTCAGTACTGTAATCTCAGTTCTGAGGTGAGCTATATGTGGTTTCCACTGAATTACTGCTCATCCCAAAATGCATCATCTGCTGTCATTCCAGATCTGCCTGTAGTATTACTACAGCATCTCAGGACCTACTGTCTAAGTTCTATCTCATCCTAAAAACAGCTGCAATCCAAATAGGAAATCTTGCTGTTGTAAATGTGACCTAAGTTAGCCACGTTTTTAGTCTGGCCAAGCCATGTGGTTTCATCCCAGTCAGAGTGTCAGCCTTTCATCGGGTTTCAAAGGCGGAAAGTTTAATTTCTTCTTTCTGTCTTAATCATAGAATCACAGAATGTAAGGGGACGGAAGTGACCTCAAAAAATCATCCAGTCCAACCCCACTGCCACAGCAGGATCACCTATACCAGATCATACAGGAATGCATCCAGGCGGGTCTTGCATATCTCCAGAGAGGGAGGCTCTACAACCCTCCTGGGCAGCCTGTTCCAGTGTTCTCTCACCCTCACAGTGAAAAAAATTCCTTTTCATGTTTACATGAAACTTCCTATGCCTTAGTGCAGGGACTGAGTATTCCTGAGATATAGCAGCAGAGAAAAAAGGATATGGTCTACCCTGATGTGATAAATTTCTTGAAGGGGTTTTGCCTTGACAGAGCTGATGTTAACCTTGGCAATATGATGGATTGCCCCAAACTATCCATATCTTGCCAGGGAAGATGCACAGACATTCCTTCTTACAGATATCTTTCACATCACTCAACAAAGTGTAGACTACATCGTGGGGCAAGAGCTGAGGTCATGTTGATCTTCCTAAGCTGGTTTTGCTTAGCAAAACATGAGCAGCCAAAATTCAGATCTGTGTTGTTTGCTTGACATAAACAAATTACATTGTGGGTCAGATGATAAATAGAAGCCATCCTATTAGCTCAACAACTTACATTAAGTATGTTGGTTTAGAAAAGCAAACCAAAGACATGTATTTTCTCTCATTTAGAAAGCATAGGTTGTTTTTTATCATCATGGATGTGTTCCTTTGGGGGATTGGACTAGATGATCTTTCGAGGTCTTTTCCAGCCCCTGGTATTCTGTGGTTCTGCAATCGTGCACAGAGAACTGTGAAGTCAGGTTGCAGTAACCACAAGACCAAGGTGAGGTAAGCACAATGAAAGTCTTTTGGGTAGCCGGTAAGAATTACATCCTAATGCAGTAGACAGTGTGGTTAAAGGGTACTTAGGAAGTGAATATGTAAAAGAGCTTTAATAAATTAGGAGAGGCAAGCCTGAGGGGATGGCTAGATTTTCCACAGGATATTTCTAGGTGTTATAGCACCACCCCATATCTGGCAGATTGTGTTCAGATAAACAAGGCACAGAAGTGCTTTGACATTGGAAATGCAGAAGTTTTAACTTAGTTTCTTGATTTCCGCTTAAGCAAGTCTGAAATTTTCTCTAATAATCTTTGTGTGGCTGATCAGAAGCAAACTGGACAGAGGTAAGGGGTGGTAGATGTACTGCTTAATTTAGGTATTACCTGATGTTTGTGATCCAGGACTTACACAACAGGGACTAACTATAGAAAAGTAGTTGATTCTTTGCTGTCAATGAAGATAAGCAGACCTTCATTAAGTTCAAATCTCTCTTTGAATAGTATTGTTAGGAGAGAGACATTTAATTCTGTCCCAGCTTTTAGCCATGAGCAGAACAATTAAAAGTGATCCTGTCCCTGTTGAGCAGTGAAAGGTGTCTTCACTTAAGACAGCCTTTCTAAGGGGATTGGTGCAAAGGAGGGAAGAGGGATGACTTCCCTCTCTTGGGGCTAAAATTAGGCTAGACGCAAGCACCATCTCACCAGTGAAAGGCTATGAAGTAGAGTCCCAAAGCAAAAATTGCTGTTGATAAAAGACCTCAAAAGAACTGTGAAGGCTGGGAAGAAGGAAGAAAGGTTTGATGGGGCAGATTTAGCACCTGCAAGGGACTGGGATTTGGGTGTACATTCCCTGGTAATACATGAATTTAAACATCTCTGAAAGAAGTTGTTCGGGTACCTTGAGTTTCACAGAAGGCTGCAGGCAGCTTAACATGAGGTGTTGCCAGCTAGAAACAGCTGTTGCTCTAATTTATACCTCAGGGCCTTTTTGCTGCTCAATGTATGTTGAAATGGAGTGGGCCTGAAGGGAATGTAAATTCATCTCTTTTCTGCCCTCGCTTTAGGCAGCTCTGTCAGAATGCAGTGCAATACACTGTGCATTTTCCCAGGAATTTCTTTCTGCTGATCTCTCCTAAATATATTTTTTAATTAATATTTTAGCTCATGGTCTATATTTGACTTCTCTTACATCTGAGCATGGAATGACAGTCATGTGGCCTCATGACATCTGTGTAGAAGTAGGTAGCTTTCCAGAAAATAAAGGGACAACTTTAAATTAAATGTAATTTTTCTCTGTTTCTCACTGAAATGGATGAGAACCAAATTGTTTCATAAAGCTGTCTTTAATGACTTGTAAGAGCCTGTAGTGGAGACTTGACCTAGGTCTGAATGGTAGCAAGCAGCATTTTAGAAGGTGAAAAATCCTTTTCATTCTAAGCTAGTGGCTCTTTCGACGAATGAGACTTCCTCTCAAATAGATGTGACACTGACAAAATTAGGCCATGCCACTGAATCTTTGGTGCAATTAGGCAATTCTATCCTCTATATTTCATCTTTCATTGAGCCTCCATACTGCATTCTCATTCTGTGTTGACTGTATCTAAGTGATTCAAAGTAGTTCTGCCTGGTAATCAGTCTCTGCAGTATGCTAGCTTATTATACTAAGGATGCTGAAATACTCCACTCACAATGTAAAATTCAAAGGCTTTATTAATATTTTGCAGCACTTTTGCATATGTCTCCTTATGCATACAACTAGACCCCTGTTTAGCATATGTATCAGTGATATGAGATGCAAAGGACATAAGCTTGTTACAGAAATACAGCTGTATTCAGTGCCTTCCAAAACCAGCTAAATATTCTTTATCTCCTTTAAAGATAACACTTCTGAAAGCTGTCAACATATATGACAACTTCTGGATCTAATGTGGATTACAAGTGAAGTTGGTCATAGGAAATGTGATGGAAACAGTCCATGTGAATATTTTTTATCCTATTGAATCTGGGGTACTTTGATGCAGTTTAGGTTCCTTTACAAAGAAGTAGTAAGATTCTAAGGATGTGATGATGTCTCTTTTTAAAGCCTGTGAAATTTTGTTTATTCATTTGGAAGTCACTACTTGGTCACTTACCTTTTTTTTCCCTGTAAGGAATATTTAATATTTTGAATAGAAACAGAAAGAAATATTTGTGCTTAGTTGAATGAAACATTTCTGAAGACCTCAAACAACCCACTCTTCTTCTGAGGGGAGACCTTATTGCTCCCTAAAACTATCTGGATAAAAGTTGTAGCAAGGTAAGTGTCAGCATCAGTCTCTTCCCCTAAGTTACAAGTGATAGGATAAGAGGAAATGGCTTCGGATTGCACCAGGAGAGGCTTCAACTGAATATTAGGAAAAAAATTCTGCACTGAAAAGGTTGTAAAGCACTGAAACAGGATGCCCAGGGAAGTGGTGGTGTCACCATCCCTGGAGGTACTTAAAAGATATGGCACTTAAGGGCACGGTGGTCATAGTTGTGTTAGATTTATGGTTGTATTCAATGATCTTAAATGTCTTTTCCAACCTAAATTATTCTCTTATCTTTTGTGATCAGGTAGGGCTTTTCTACCTAGAAAATGTAAAAATTTTCAGAAGATCTTCCTGTCTGGAATGAAGGTAGCCCTTGAAGCTCCAGCTTTTCTCTCTGCTGTTTTGATTTGGTTTGGTTTGGTTTTGGTTTTTTGTTTGTGGGTTGTTTTTCTTTCCCCCTCACATAACCATTTGGCTTTTGAACTCTTTATTCTTGTTAATACTGTTCATCCTTTTTCACAGTTCCTGTTTCAGTAGGCACACTTAACATTTCATCCTTTGATTTGACAGGTTTCTGTAGCTTGAAGGCCAAGATAATACTGAAAAGCATTTCTTGGTATGATCTAATCAGTTGAAAATGCTTTGCAGAAGCAAAGCCAGCAGGCTAAACTGATCATGAGATTTGGCTTCTGTGGGTTAAAACTTATGATTTTATCTAACTGCCTTCTCACCCAGCCAGTGTTCCACATCTGACTGCATTCTGCTCATTTGCTGCAGGAGGCAGTTTGAATTTCTTCATCTAATTAACAGGTTTTTAGAATTTAAATCGTATTCTGATTTCAGAGACTAATTAGAGAAGTTTGAAAGGAAATAGCCATCTAACATGGGGAGGATGTGCTTCTTAGTTCTGTGCTTTTGACTGTTTGTTGTTTCTTATTTTCCTGACAATACTATCAATATCAAGTTAAAGGGAATTCCCTGGCTGAACTTGCCATTTCACTTACTTCTTATCTGTCTAAACATTCATCTGCCCAGAGCTTAGATTCTGCCTTAAAGTTTATAGCAGTTGTTTTTATCAGATACTTTAGAGACTCTTATTTTTTATTTTTAACAGTCTTCACTTTCTCTGTTAAAGAAGAGTGATTTTCATGCAAGCTCCAATAACACTTTTCATATCTCAGAGTTCCTTTGTAGCTGTATAGTTAGCCTGGGATCCAAGGCTAAAACCAAAGATGGTAAAAGAAAGAAAGGAATCTTCAGTGCAGAGGTAGAGCAGCTAAGTTGCACCACCACAGGTTTAATGTCAAGTTACACCCCAGATTTCTTACAAAGCCTGCACCTTTTTCACTAAAGACACCATGGAACTGTTGGAGTGGGTCCAGAGGAGGGCCATGAAGATGATCAGAGGGCTGAAGCAGCTCTGCTATGAGGACAGGCTACAAGAGTTGGGGCTCTGCAGCCTGGAGAAGAGAAGGCTTCAAGGACACCTTATAGTAACCTTCCAGTATCTGAAGGGGGCCTACAGGAAGGCTGGGGAGGGACCATTTACAAGGCCTTGCAATGACAAGACAAGGGGCAATGGGTTTAAACTGTCAGAGGAGAGATTTAGACTGGATGATAGAAGGAAGTTCTTTACAGTGAGGGTGGTGAGGCACTGGCACAGGTTTCCCAGGGAGGTTGTGGCTGCTCCCTCCCTGGAGGTGTTCAAGGCCAGGTTGGACGAGGCCTTGAGTGACCTGTACTAGTGGGAGGTGTCCCTGCCTATGGCAGGGGGTTGGAACTAGATGATCCTTGAGGTCCCTTCCAACCGTATCATTCTATGATTCTATGATTCTATCAGTAACATTATACATGCTTGCAGCATCCTCTTATGTGATTTTAGGTATAGATACCAAATGTAACTTAGGAGCCCTTTAAATTTCTTTAGCTTGTGATTATCTTTTCTGGATTTCTATGACATGAAATGAAGCCATCTTTTTGGTCATCAAAATGGCTGAACTTAGAATCATAGAATCATAGAATGGTAAGGTTGGAAGGAGACCTCAAGGATCATCTAGTTCCAACCCCCTGCCATAGGCAGGGACACCTCCCACTAGCACAGCTTACTCAAGGCCTCGTCCAACCTGGTCTTGAACACCTCCAGGGAGGGAGCATCCACAGCCTCCCTGGGCAACCTGTTCCAGTACCTCACCACCCTCACTGGAAAGAACTTCCTCCTAACATCCAGTCTAAATCTTCCCTCTGTCAGTCTTGCATAGTGGGTACACTTTTTAAACTTTTGAAAGCCCATAAACATGCAAGAAGGCCATTTTTATAAAGATGTGCCATTTACTCCATGCTGAGGCTCTCCAGAGTTTCACCATGCCGGGTAAATAATGCACAGTCTCACCCAATATAGACTAATCAAGTGGACTACATATATTGGTACACAGTAATTTGTTGATAGCCACACACAGCCCCTTACAATAAACATCTCTTGGAGGTGTGTCACAGAATCATAGAAGGCTGGCGGTTGGAAGGGACATTCACAGACTGTAGAATCCAAACCTCTTGCAAAGCAGGATCAGCTAGGGAAGGTTACTCAAGAATGTGTCCAGGCAGGTTTTGAAGATCTCTAGAGGAGGAATCACAACCTCTCTGGCCAACCTGTTCCAGTCCTGTCACCCTCACAACCCTAGCTGCAAACCACTCTTTGCTACCTGTGCTTTGGCACCTACATATCAAACAAACTATAACGTCTATCATTCAGAGTCTAAGACTTGAGAGAAGAAACATGACTAAGGCATCTCTCATTCAATTTTTAGGACAGTGCTTTAGCACAATGTAGCCTAAATATTCTGCCAAGCCCTTCTATGTGGAAAAGTGACAGAATTAAGCACAGGTCTACTGTCCCTAAAACTAAACAAGCTAAAACAAAAGCTTCTCCCATCACTACACTTAAGCTTTGCTAATGATATTAGCTACCTCAGAAGGCAAACACAAATTATATTAGGAATATTGCTGCCTGTCTCACATTGTCTGAACACTCACTGCTCTCTCCAGACAGAGTCTCTTAGACTTTTTCATAAATATTTTATTTAAGGCACACAGTCATTACTGAAAAAAGTAGTCACAATGAACACAAATAAATTCATTTACTTAAGCTACAGCAAATAAATAAATTGTAATTTAACCAACCTGACTCTGTATCACACAGCTTCTTTGCTGATATAAATGGACTTGGTTCTTTTTTTATTCAATTGAACTATACTAATTTATATTTTTGGAGAATCTGACTGCATCTCTTTATTGTACTAAGGTTATCTATGCTGTCAAATGTCATCTACTGCAAAGATCATTTAGTTTGTACGGAAGTCAGCTTAGGGACAGCTTGTCAGATCATATTATTCCCATCTGTTGTGGTAAAATACAATCAGAAATGCAGACAGCATCTCTCTTTCAGAAAGGTGAAAGAGCAATACAGAAGAGTGGAGACATACTTTAGCATCTAGAAGACATCACTTTTCCTAAAACGTGTGTTTTGCTGGAATATGCTTTTTAAAAGGGTGATGCATCTAAGTATATTTTAGTGATAACTGACAGTTTCTTGATTTTATTTCCCTCTCTCCTAACATTTAAGTGAAAAAAAAAATTATTACAACCATTTTATTTTAAACTCCTACTTAAAAAACAGTCCTAGCAGAATTTCACTAATATAGGAAGTGGTTTTATTCCTTAACCTACAGCTTAGATTTTAGTTTTAACCATGTATAGTAATAATAAATGATTATTATAGATAACCAGCTTGGTGATAAATTTGGAATATTGCAGTAACATGCATAAGTATCACAGAATCACAGAACCACAGAACCTCAGAGGTTGGAAGGGACCTCCAGAGATCATTGAGTCCAATCCCCCTGCCAAAGCAGGATCTCCTAAGGTAGTTCACACAAGAATGCATCCAGATGGGTTTTGAAAGTCTCCAGAGAAGGAGACTCCACAACCTCTCTGGGCAGCCTGTTCCAATGCTCTGTCACCCTCACTGTGAAGAAATTTCTCTTCATGTTGAGGTGAAGCCTTCTATTTTCCAGTTTGTACCCTTTGCTCCTTGTCTTATGACTGTAGCCTTTTCTAGTACAGGTACTTTTGACAGAATAGGTTTAGAGTTCAAATTTGCATGAAATAAAGTCAAATTTGCCTCCTGGACAATTTTGCAAGCAGGCTCAAAAGTATCAATTATAAGTAAAATACAAAAGAGGTCAGAAAACTGACCTCTTGCTTTCCCTACCTCTCCATAACCTTTTCAAGAAGGTGTGAAGGTTTGGGGTCATCTGAAGGAAAGGTACACTTGAGCAGAAAAAAACATCCCATCAAGTATATGAATCTTCCATTTTTAATTTCTTCGACTCCATTATGTAGATTTCTGGGCTTGTTCGAGTCTCTCTCATGCAAGGAGGAAAGGTCTTTTGAAGTTTCATGAACTCAACTTCCCACTCACGATATCTTTGATGTTGAAAGTGTGAATATACACAGTGTGGAGTGGTTACTTCAGAAATAATTCAATGAGAAAATGAATGGGGAAGTTGTGTCTGTAGTCCATCAAAATTCTATGTGAGAGAGAGCGAGGTTTAAGGTTGAGTGCTGCTTTGTGTGTCTCAGCTGAAGAGTTCCTTTGCCCTCTTTTATTTATGTAATCAACACTGAATTGCTATTAGAAACTTTGAGATTATCAGTTAGCCCTCATACCAGGACCCAGGCCCACCATTAATATAGTTAATCAGGGATGACTTCTTTGCTGTAACAAGTCAGGCCCTTTCAATTTATTACTTTTCATTATGTGAGAAAGGTCTTTTTTTCTTTTTTTTTTTTTTTTTAATCCTCTGCAGATAAAATAATCTTTCCCTGATTCACAAAGAGGAACAACCTATCTTGGGAAGACAGAAATTTTTTCTGCTTTCATCTGGCAATCCCAAGCGCTCTGAAGGATCCTCTGCTGCTCACTGCTTTGGTCATTCAGCTGCCTATGTGACCCTACAAGGTAAAGGAAGCTAAAATCTCTCTTAATTCACTTAAAAATCATTGTATACAAACAGAACACAGAAACAGTCTGTATGTTTCTGTACATCGAAAAATAATGTTTCAATGATGATCAGAGCCAAGAAAGGGGAAATTTGAAAGGGCCAGATGCCTACACACTTTCCCATTCACAAATCAAAACCCCAAATGGCTTGAGCTCATAATATCATGTATGTTAGTACCTCAGTTACAAAGATCACAGAATAACAGAACCACAGAACCTTATGGGTTGGAAGGAACCTCAGAAAGATTGTGTAGTCCAATCCCCTTGCCAGAGCAGGATCACCTAGAGTGAGTAGGTCACACAGGAATGTGTCCAGGTAAATTGTGAATGTCTCCAGAGAGACTCTGCAGCCTCTCTAGGCAGCCCTTTGTCCTTCATCAGAGTGACATTTCCACTGGTGGGCCCTGATTTATTCAGTTCTTGTCCCTCCTAAAGTCACTTACAGTAGTACCAACATTCACACTTTGAAATCACATCTTTACCAGCATTGAAAGAAAGAAGGAAAGAAGACTCCCAGCTAGAGGACAGTAGATTTGGCATTAAAAGGGAGAAGCACACTGAGTCCTAAAGTTTTTAAGCAAGTCAGGACATGGTATTTTCCATCCTTCTGCCTGAGGGAAAGAAACAATCACGTGGTATTTGCTTATGGGGCATGAAATAAAAACTTAGCTATAACATTTCAGGTCAGATCCCTGCCGCTGCCTAGCTTTGAGAGGTGGTGGTGGAAGAGCAGAGTTATTGTGCATCTATGTATGTATGTGAGGGTTATTTTGTTCCATGTTTAGGATTTTATATAACTGTATTAGCACCTGCTGAATAGGAAACTGAATTCTTCCTGCCACTTGAATGACAAAGCTGCCAAAACAATGATGAATATTTTTTTCAAGGCTGATAAAGTAATCTCTCAGTGCCGGTCACCACTGAGTCTCTGGGAAACCTTCAAATGCAATTTTCCCTGTGTAGGGTTGTACTTCTTTTGATTTTCAATGAATTGCATCAATGTGAAACCACCCAAAGAGGACACATAAGGAAAGAAAAAGACTTAACTGGAGTGTTTCTGATTGACTGTGCAGTTCAATATAGTGCCGTGAGCTGCATTATCAATTAAGCTCATCCCTTTCACAGGAACTAGGACCACTTGGGAGGGAAAGTAAGTTTTGTTAAACTATATACAGCACAATGAAATTACAGTAACTGGTTGGGATTTGGTCTTTGGCACAGTGGTGACAGAGTGAACCACAGCCCATAATTAATCTGGACACTGATACTTATTTAAGAACAGGTGAGATTAGAGCTTGAACTGTACTTCATTACCTTACATATAGGTTCCAACTTTCACTCTGTCCCAGCACCACATTCACCAGGTTTCAATTTCCCTTCACCAAAGGGAGATAGCATTATCAGAGACTTCAGAACATAGCCCCCAGTCATCATGCATGCATCCCACAAGTGGAAAAAGGTACTTGAAATGTTTTCAGGTATTTTTGTTCAGCAGAAAACAATCTTAAAGGTGGTCGAGTTGCTGCTGTTTTATAACAGAAACATTATTTTCTCATTAACATCTTGTGTAAAATATTGCTTGAGCATCATGTAAAGCCCTTATATAAAGATGATTTACTCCTTTTCCTTTTCAATCTGCTTGTTTAGCTCAAGTCCTGTGTGATTTCTTTAATGCAGGGATTTGCCTCTGAGGGCAATTTGAAATGCAATGCTTGCTACTCTTCCAGCAATGAGGCTACCTCAATGAATCCCTAGCTGTAAACTGAGTGTTCTGCCCCATTTGATGTTGTTGCAAATAGCAAGATTAAAGAGAGAGCACAGACTGGAAGAGAAGAACAACTTTACAAGTAACCTTGTCAAGGATATGAAAAGGTGTATTACCTCCCTCCCTTCTATACTACCTTCCAATGTGATTGGTTTCTGATATCTCCTTTCGCCAAGTTTTGTTCCTTCCGCCCGGCCTCACAGGGCAGTTCTGCAGATCTGATAGAAAGAATTATGTGGAGTCTGTGTGGGTTCCTTGCCTTATACTGCATGATATTAGTCAAATGAAACCTTGGGAAAACGATTTTTCAATGATATGGACAGTGGGATTGGGTGCACTCACAACAAGTTTGTGGATGACACCCAGCTATGTGGTCCAGATAATGTGATGGAGGGAAGAGATACCAGAGGGACTTGGACAGCTACCTTTTAACATTGTCTGCCTTGGTAACCTTGAGGTAAAAGCAAACTCAGCTCAGAAATGTAGGCTAATGTCCCAATTTATTAATAGTCTAGGAAAATTTAAGAAAATTGTCATTTTACAGTGATGTAGGACAAGGTTTTGAGTTTGTAGGTTATAGAATTCTGTGATTCTGCTTCTGTGATCCTGTACTTTCTGTCACTTCTTATGGGAATTCTTTGTTCCTGGGAACAACACTCAGATTTTCTGGGCTGGAGGATGTGCTGGCATGCCAAGCATCAGGCTGTGGATTTCCTTTTACAGAGATACATGTGTGGCAAGAAAGAGCAACTGGTTAGGAAACTCTCCCTTCATCTTATACAACTGGTAGGTAAAATATATTGGGGTATGGTGGCTTGTCTGCTTTTGTTTGGATGAAAGACATGACCTGGAAACTTTTAGCTGAATTGGTATGGCAAGTAGAAAACTCAGACTGCAATATTCTATTTGTTCATGTAACCTTCCATGGTTTTCTGAAGCACTAGAGAGAGCAAAAGCCACCTCTGTATAAGTAGAGGTAGTCTGATTTCACATTTCCGCAAGCAATTCATGTAATTTAGTTGGTGCATCTACTACATCCTCTGCAANAGCTTTTCATCAACCCCGACCCCAGGGTCCTTTTCCTCAGGGCTGCTCTCCAACCATTCACCACCTAGCCTGTATTTGTGCTTGGGATTGTGCCTACCCAGGTGCAGGACCATCCATTCTCGTGGTGGCAGGAGCTGCTCAGAAGTTGCTTTATCCATTGCTAAATAAAACATGGGTCAGCTGATTAAGACAGAGACACTGCCTCTGCTGAACCATGGTGACGTGCAAGAAAAGCAGCTCTTTGTCTCCCTCTAATGGCTACTTCATGTCAGAGCGTACAGCTTGGGGTAACATCCCAGCTCCCTTTTCCCCCCATGGGCAAACCTTTCAGTGACTTTTTGTCTCTGAATCGGCTTCTGAAAATCTAGATGCAGAGGTTTGGAGCTGTAACTTTGGAACCAGTTTGGAAAGAGGTGGATTTATATGCCTTAATCCTTTAGGCCAGGGTGTTTAGTTGCATGAGCCGAGACACAATAGTGTGGAGGGCTCCAGCCTCCCTATCTGTACCAGTTACATCACATAAAGTCTTCCTTCATTCAGTAACTCATCTAGAAAAAAATAAGCTATTGATATAGCTGGGTCATATAAATTTCTGCGTCTCTGTAGTGAAAGTAATCATGTGGGATCTGTAATGCTGAGTAGCAGCAAGAAGCTGGCTTTTACCTCTCATTAGAGAGATATCCAAGAGTACATCTCTTCTTTGTGTCCTGCTGTGGTACTGGGGCCATCCTGGAGCACAGTGACCTGTCACTGCTGACACTTGCAGCACCCTTGGGCTTTGGGAGGTTTTGGGGCTCCACCACCTGATCTTTGCATGTGTCTGATCTGAGATGATCACAGCCTGCAGAAATACAGCCACAGGCAACAACAGAGGTTTTTCTACAGCTCTGTCTGTTCAGAACTAGAGATGGGCAGATCATGAATCAATGCAAAAAGAGATGCACCACAACAGCAGCAGAGCACTGTGGGGAATTTCTGGCTATGTTTCTGAGTTATGCTAGAATGTCACATCTTAGGTCACAGTACTGTCTACATGGACAGGAAAACAAGTATTATCAAAAGATAGGTCTGAAAGATGCCTTCAGAAAAAAAATATTGAAAGTTACCAGCATTCCCATGTTCTACCCTCCTCTCTGAAGCCCAGCTGCTAGCTGGACAAGGGGAGAGAGGAAAGTAATCAGCTACATCTTAAGGTCACAGCTCAGCTTGACCTCATGCTCTTAAATTCACAGGAATTCCCTGTACCAGCCATGCTGCTGCATCTCTCCATCAAAACCAGCAGAAGTAAATGTCATCATTAATGTGTTCCAGCCAGGAAGTCAAGGCAATGAACATGCAAGGTGTCAGAAGAGCCAAGAGGGGAGGCCAGTGCTTGTAGAGTCTAAACCTAGCACTGCCCCACACACCCATGCTAGCACTGACCCATGCTAGCACTGACCCAACAGCTTCTTTTAACAAGGCTCTCATTCCTGTCACCCATGATTAACAGCAGCTCAGAGGAACTGACTTGGTGGCTGAAGGCTGCAAAACTTAGTAGTGCAGAAGAAAGAAGTGACCAATGTACCATGGATCCTTCATCTATGCAGTTTGTTACTTAAAAGGAAAAAAGGAAAGTTCAAAGCAAGAGGACAAAGCACTTTTTTTTCCTCCTCCCACAGAATGCTGATTTGTTATATGCCAACCACTTCCCTGAAACACACTGCCTCTAATTTCAGAACTTGCAAAAGCCTCAACCCTGAAATAAAATGTGAAAATGGGGTCAAAACATTATATTTGAGGCACTTAAAACAGAAAGATTTGATCTTCCATTCCCTTTGGTTTCTATTTATTTATTTATTAATGGAAAAATACAAAACAAGTCTGCATGAAAAGTCTAACTCATGACAAAAGGAATGCCTCCTACCTCTATTTTCCTCTGTGATTTATGTGGCAAGAGTTTTTCTATATTTTGGCTTTGTAAACTCAAAAAAACTTTAAGATTCACACTAAATTAATAATTAATTGGGAAAAAAATATTTCACCACAGCATTCACAGAATCACAGAATTGATCAGGTTGGAAAAGACTTCAAGATCATCGAGTCCAATCTATCACCTAACACCTTCTAATTAACTAAACCATGGCACTCAGTGCCTCATTTAGTCTCATTTTAAACACCTCCAGGGATGGAGGCTCCATCATCTCCCTGGGCATTCCATTCCTATGCCAACTGCTCTTTCTGTGAAGAACTTCTTCCTAACATTCAGCCTAAACCTGCCCTGGTGCAGCTTGAGACTGTGTCCTCTTGTCCTGTCACTGGTTGCCTAGAAAAAGAGACCAACCCCTGCCTGGCTACAACCTTCTTTCAGGTAGTTGTAGAGAGCTATAAGGTCTCCCCTGAGCCTCCTCTTCTCCAGGCTGAACACCCCCAACTCCCTCAGCCTCTCCTCATACGGCTTGGGCACCTTAACTTGGCCATGAAGGGGGTGACAGCTGCTGGAGTGGATGTTTTTATCCCATTTTTATTTAGATTTCAAGACATAGTAAGCTTTTAGGATTTTTGTTTATTTGTTTAATTTTATTTTCCACATATATGTGCTGTTTTTCCTGTGAGTTCAGTGTTTGGAGCAGCAAGGAAAATTAGTATATTCTTTCATGTAGTCAACCACCTGTTTGTAGTAGAGAGAATGGCAATTGTCCAGAAGACAATGCTGCATAACCTTTATATTAAAAGTAGTTCATCTCTTCCTTTAGTTCATCTATTACTTTGCAAAGAAAAAAAAAATCTTTATTTTTCAGAAATGAATCCTTTCATCCATGACATGCACATCAGAAAAAGGAATTTCAGCAAAATATTGAGTTGCAAGTCCTCCTTGGCTCATCATGTCATTGGGGATTATTTTATTTGCTAGAAGAAGCAAACCATGGTTGAGATCCAGGTTTCAGACTGGCAGTTAGGAGGTATTTTCAGACAGGTAAGAGAAGCCAGGCTAAAGAAATGGGAAGTCAAGGCTCTTGTCAAGCTACAGTTTGCTCTTATTAACACTGAGTGCATCACAAATTGGAGGGTTGTTGTGTGATATCCTGCAGACACAAAGACAGTTGCAGCTAATGTTTTGTCCCCAAGTGACTGGAACAGAAAAGTACCATTTTCTCTTTGTAGCAGCATTTTTCAACATTAGCAGTGGGGCACCACAGATCATAAAGCACTTTGCAAACACTAAATCAACAAAACATGCAAGTGGAGACAGTTTTATCCCAGCTTCCTCAGAGCACAAATTAGGGAGCCAGCGAGCCCATGTCTAATGTATCTGTAACTATATACTACAGCTCATTAAAGCAATACACATTGAAGTTAGACTTGTTGCTTCTGAATGGCAGAATCCCAGCAGAAGAACTATGGAAGATCATTTCTAGCCAATAACAGCAGAGAGTTAATGATTGGCATTGAATTGCTCTGAAGCCAAGAAGCAGTGAAACATTTGTCTATAACTGTGGCAGACTGCCCAGCTAGACTACTGTAATTATCCCTGTACAGGATCAAGAGTGTTCAGGAAGACACAGCTGTTGGTGCAGCATAACTGGTCAGTCTTCAAATGTGTGCAGAGAATGGCCACAAGGATGATCAGAGGGCTGTAGCACCTCTCCTGTGAAGACAGGCTGAGAGAGTTGGGGTTGTTCAGTTTGGAGAAGAGAAGACTTTGAGGAGACCTTATCGTGGCCTACAAGAAAGCTGGTGAGGGACTTTTTAGGATGTTGAGTAGTGACAGAACTAGGGGGAATGGATCTAAGCTATAGGAGGGTAGATTTAGATTAGATGTTGAGAAGTACTTCACTGTGAGGGTGATGTGCACATACTTGTGCCCAAGGAGGTGGTGGAAACCTCATCCCTGGATGTTTCTAAGGCCAGGCTCGATGTGGCTCTGGACAACGTGACCTAGTGGAAGGTGTCTGCCCATGTCAGGGGGGTTGGATGTCCCTTGATGTCCCTTCCAAACCTGAGAGTTCTGTCACTGTGAAAATTGAAATAAAAATGGCTGCATCATAAGACTGACAGAAAGGTCATTGCAGATAAAGATAGAGCTGCGTGGACAGGGATAGATCTAAGAGGAATATAAGACAGTGGAGGTAGCTGTCTTGAAACAATAGCAAAACGAGGTAGGATTATCCTAGCAAAGGACTATCAATTCCAAGGTCATCAGCTGCCACATGGCTGAGCCAGAAACAAGATGTGAGTCTTCTGTAAATCTAGTGGTTCATCCCCTAGACCACATTTCTAGGCCAGAAGGAGGCCTATTCCTAGCTCAGATATCCAAATCCCATTTGAAATGTAAAAAATGCTTAAATTACATCTTTTGCCCATACAAAACACCTGGTCATTTAGAATAGGAATCTGAATATTTGCAGTATGATTTCCTAAACATGAGGCTAACACGCAGGGCAAAAGTGATGCAATGTGTATGGACACATTTTTGAACACATCATTTCTTGGCTATGTAGTTTTGTCTGGAAGCTGATTCCTGAATTCAAACTACTGCACCAATCATATGGTCAGTATTTAATGCCTGACAAACTCTCCAGTATCTGAAGGGGGCCTACAGGAACACTGGAGAGGGACTTTTTACAAGGTCTTGCAATGACAGGACTAGGGGCAATGGGTTTAAACTGGAAGAGGGGAGATTTAAACTGGATGTTAGGTGGAAGTTCTTTCCAGTGACACTGGAACAGGTTGCCCAGGGAGGTTGTGGCTGCTCCCTCCCTGGAGGTGTGCAAGGCCAGGTTGGACGAGGCCTTGAGTAACCTGTACTAGTGGGAGGTGTTCCTGCCTATGGCAGGGAGTTGGAACTAGATGATCTTTGAGGTCCCTTCCAACCTTACCACTCTGTGATTCTATGAAAAGCTGTCATGCTTTAGAACTTGAAAGGAAGCTCAGAAAATATATGGTATGCTGATGAACACCTGATCTGCTAAGAAGCTTTGTATCTCTTTTTACTCTGGTGTCTTCCTCTGAAAAGAACAGGCATTTTATTACTGATCCCCTTTATAAAGAGCACAGGAAGTGAAAACTATTATTAACACCTAAAAATAAGCCTATCTTTGAAAAAATAAATTAAAAAAAAAAAAGAGTTTGGCCTGTAGGTTTTTTGCTGACTAGCAATTTACATCTCATTATCTTCCAGCATATTAACTTTTATCACACTGTGTATTGTCCTTACACTGTTTTCCTTCATACTTACATTGACTGCAACACAAAATCTCTCATTTAGTTCAAGTTAATTGTGCAATATTTCAGGGGGGTTGATAAATTAATACTTCATTCCCATCATCTTCGCACCTGAAGAGGATAGAAGAAAGATGAGAATTTCTCCTTAATGTTTTGCTTTATAACTGAGAAAAAATACATAATTAATTTGATGAAAGGGTCAATTCTCCTTCAAATGAAACCTGATTGTATGTTTAGAGGAAAAGGGGACACATTCTGACCTCCTCAGGTACTTTTGTGGAGGCATATTTATCTGAGGTACATGGATTTTGCTTCAGTATTTCTGGGTTATTTTCCCTTCATAAATGGAATCTCCATCAGTTATGGAACATGATGTTCACTAGAGTTGTAAGACAGAAGGTGACTTCCCTGTCCCCACTTTGAAAGGAGCACTTGGCAGCAGCAAAAAATGCTGAGGTGTTTTTCAAGTATATCAGCCTTGTACCTTTATAAGCAACTCTGCCAACTCTGGCCTGCTTATGGGCTCAATCCAGGAGGATTCTAAACCCAAAGCTGAAGGTGCTGAGAGTGGACTATCAGAAGCGCACTTTAGTTTCACTGATAATTTGGGTTTTGTAAAAGGAAAAGGCTGTCATAATCCCATTTTCCTGGTTTTAAGGACCAGATTCACCTGCTGAAAATCAGAATAGCTCAGCTGATTCAGAATAAATTTAGCATCTTACCAGACTGTCCCTATATCTCTTTGAAAGTTTTGTTGTTGGTGGTGGGTTTTTTTTGTTTATTGTTTTATTATTATTATTATTATTATTATTATTATTATTATTATTATTATTATTATTATTGGTTTTGGTGTAAGTCTTTCGTTTGATGCAGCAAGATGATTTACAGTGCTGCAATCACCACAATATGCATGATACAAACATATAAAGAGAGTTTTAGTGTTAGTAATCCTCCTGGCCACCTGCAATGTTTCCTACTGATCCTTTTTTACCTTTTAATTTTCACAAAGCTGAGTGTATACACCTATGCATACACACAGCTGTGGAAGACAGTAATCTGTATGTTGAAAAGTTTCATAGCTTTTTTTTTAATTTAAAATTTTGGAAAGCCTATACTTTATGTTAAATAACAGTTCTCATCCTCATCATTATCCCCTCCCTCTCTCTCTTTTTTTTTCCCCCTGGATTTTTTTTTTTTTTTCCTTATTAAGGGAATGGAATATCTTTATGTGGAGGGGAGACTGAGGAAGCTGGGGATCTTTAGTTTGGAGAAGAGGAGACTGAGGGGTGACCTCACTAATGTTTATAAGTATGTAAAATGTGAGTGCCAAGAGGATGGAGCCAGGCTCTGCTCAGTGATGCCCAATAACAGAACAAGGGGCAATGGGTGGAAGTTGAGACACAGGAAGTTCCACAGAAACATGAGAAAGAGATTTTTTCCCTTGAGGATGACAGAACACTGGAACAGGCTGCCCAAGGCAGTTGTGGAGTCTCCCTCTCTGGAAATATTCAAGACCCACCTAGGTGTGTTTCTGTGTGATCTTTCAAGGTCTTTTCCAGCCCCAGACCTTCTGTGATTCTGTGATTATCAGAGGCAGCCCTTAATCAGAACGGAGAACTACAAATTGGCTGTTTTCCCTGTTCATTGTCTATGGAAACTTAAAAAACCCAAACAAACAAAAAAAATAATGTTTGTTGTTTTCTTGGTGCTTTTTGCTTGTTTGTTTGGGATTTTGCTTGTTTGTTTCTTTTGTTTTGCTTTTTTGTTTGATTTGTTTGTTTGTTTATTTGTTTTCCTGGGCAGTGGTATTTGTCTGCTTGTTTGTTTTCACAAAATGTGCAGTCTCTGCACATTCTTTTGCAGATGCAGTGTCTGAGAGGTACAGTCTCATCCCTTATTGCCAGAACAGTGTGGCTTTTCATGAAAGCAATGCTTTCCAGGAGATGTTAAAAAGTCTTTACCTGCATTAATGAACTAACCAGAGCCCTTCAGCAGCCTCTGACAGAAAGACAATCATTATCACAGCTGGATGAACGAAAGCCTGGGCAAAAACTGGGTTATCACTGTCACACACCTGTGTGTTACCCGCTGCAGCAGTCAATAGACCAATCTGCCACACTTCCAACTTCCCATTTTCAGACCTCTAAATATTTTCTAACAAAGCAACAATTCCAGCAGAGCAGATGTAATCTTAATGATTTTCTTGGTTAGTTTACGTTGGTTCCATTAAAGATGCAACCCAAATTTAGTGACAACAGACAAAAGGAAGGATCCCTCTGCCAGCTAGATGACATATATCCTCCTGTTCCAGGGCAGATGTTAGATTGGAAAAAATTGTTTGTATTTGAGATGAACCATGGTAGTTGACTTCAGAAATCTCCAATGTTTAGTTGCACAGTTTTCAGTAATATCACTGCTGGGATAGCTCATTCCTTCTCTCCAGACAGGAATGGTGGGTACAGCTTTCACAGCCCCTGTGATAAATGAGTGTGTACAAATGCCCAGATTCTGCTCAGAGTGGTATTTTCAAATGTAAGGCTTCCTGTTAAAAAGCTAGGCAGTTCATTTTGTCATCTCTGCTTCAACTTCAACAGAAGCAGAAAACTCATTTCTCTGTTTGAAGAAATGTAATTTAAAACAAGAAAAAAGCAATTCTCCTTACAAAAAGAGGCATTTTGTTAAGCCTGAGTGTTAAAATGAAACTCAAAGTTAATTCAGGAATGACTGTGATTTCTTTTTATAATTTATTTTTATTGCATCAGTTATACACAGATTGGAGGTACTTCTCAGCAAGTTGCAATGGAAAGAGCACAAAGGACATCACAAGAGTTATAAGGAAAAAAATCACACCTGAGAAAGTTTACAGATATCACTGAACTAAGCTGCTATGGGTTTTCAATTCATGCAGACTCTGGTTTTAACACCCCAGCTTCTTGTTGAGATCCCAAAATGGCATAAACCAGAACATCTCCTTGGAAGTTGATGATGGTATCAATAAACTGAGGTGTGTTTTAGTCTTTGACATTTCACCAATGTAGCTCCAGTTAAGCCAAGTTACACATAGTTACACCAGGTGACTTTTTTTAATCTTTTACTCAACATGAAAATGAGGGGTGGGAAACAGCACACAGACAATTTTGTAAAGGGCAAACCTGTGCATTCATGATTCTGCACAGTCATGTTGCTGCTGCAGAGCGAAGCACATGTGGGTAGCTTTCTACATGCATTCCTATTTCATACTTCATATGCTTTCTGAATCCAAACTCCATTTTATCAGCTCATTTTCCTGAATACTCTGGGGCACCCAAACATTTGATCAGGCCTAATTGCCTCAATGAGATGATCTTTCACTAGTGTACTAAGCTAGGGTCCTTTCCTTAAGTTTCTGTGAAACAGGGAGCCATAGCATAACCTATTTGTTTTCTGTGTTCAGCTTTGAACAAGGGCAGCATGGAACAGTACTTCTACTCAGGAAGATATTCTCTGTATACTTGTGATGGTGATGGAATGCATTTTCAGATTAACAGTATACTGGATAAAGACTCAAAAGACTTAAACATAAGATCTGTTTTTCCAACTGGCTGTTGTCAAGTCACTCTAAGTGATCATTACTCTGTACCTTAAATTTCTTTTTCATCTATCATCACCACATGAACTTAGATTCAAAGCTGATTGATGTAAGAATTGTCTCATAATACAACAGATGTGGACCATACACAGAGAGACCTTCCTACATTGGAGTGTCTTCTCATTTACTAATAAATGAAAAAAAATCTATTGTGACACTATCAAAACCTTCTAGACATGTTGAACAGGGACATGAGGAAAGGAGGCTTCCAAGTTTTATTTAACTGCCTTATACTGAATTGAGTCTAAGCCATGATGAAAATTCATCTCTAATACTGATGTGCTGGTTTGAGGCTAACTGGAATATTTTAATGGAGAAAATTATATTATAGGCTGTGAAAAGGAAACAATGGTGATGTCTACTTCACTCATAGGCTTGCTGAGATGCCTAAGAATAAGAACTCAAAATATAAATAACACAGTCTCTGGAACACAGTGTCTTGGGCTGTCCAGCAGCTTCTGGCTTTCTCCTCTCTGCCGAGTAACCTCACTAACCACTTTTTTTCTAACTCCCCTGGCCAATCCTCAAAATTCACCTTGCGTGTAAGGTAAACCTTGGGGTAAGGTATAGGGGTGGGGAGAAGGTGGAAGGGTGGTTGGGAGCCCCTCTTGGGGTCTTCGATTTCTGGGAGGGGTGTTGTGTTTCTGTATTACCTTTAACTTGTCTATTTCTGTAAATATTCCTGTATATAGTGTATATATCTGTTTGTATATTGTGCTAAGCTGTAAATAGAGCTTCATCTCTTAACTTGCAGCTGGCTGAGCCTAGTCTGGGTCATTTTACAAAGTGTAGGGGGGCAGGGAACTCCCAAACCATCACGACTGATCACAGTTTTTTGTGCTTTCTGTTTGCTTTCTGATTCCAAGTCCTGAATCACCACCATACCTATTCCATGCAACTGTCTGGAAGAGCCAAATGCAGATGGGAAGAATTTAAAAGAATGAGTTAATCACAGTTAATTTTCTTGATATTTACTGTAATAACATTAATTTTGATGAACCTTTCTGTTATTAATGTGAATATCACAAGTGCTTCTATAGCATTTCCACTTGGATTCCATATTAACTAACCGGGCTGTTAATCTATAGTGCTACTGCAAGAATATAGTAGGGCATAAATCAATGAGGGAAAACAAACAAACAAACAAAAAAAATCTTAGTCTATGGGAAGTTATGAAATGAAGAAATGCAAAATGACCTCTGCCTGATTTCTCAAACGTGGTGATGTTTCAGTACCTCGGACAGAGTCACAGCCCAGTAATGGATTCCGTTTAGTAGCCTGCTACGTGGTGATATGTGGCTGGATTGCTCTTTGAACTCATCCCTCTTTACATGTAATGGACATAAATTGCATTTACGCTCACTTTATAGTCCACTTCAGTGCCATCATGGAAAAGATCCTCAGAATAAATGAGAGCAGACCCATATTTCTTATCCAGTTTTGAAAATATGAACCAACTTTTTACATTGGTTTTGTTTGTTTGTTTATTTGTTTGTTTTGGGGGAGGGAGTATGACTCTTACCCCTGTCTCCCAATAAAGCATGATGAATCCACCTGAGAGAAACAGTATGTCAAGTTTCTGTAGCATGAAAGCTGGACACCTAATATCTTCTCCGATTTCTGTCCAGTGTCCTTAATCACCCTCTTTATGAAATTTCTGTGTTGCAAGTGATGACCTGGGAGCACTATATAATTCACTAACTGTGCTAAATCTGTTATACTTCCTTTTTATGAGCAATTCTATGCTCTGCTAACACAGATTATCCCAGAGAATTTAGATTCCAGGAAAAAAACAATCACTCT
Source organism: Ramphastos sulfuratus (assembly GCA_013399055.1). Lineage (NCBI taxonomy): Eukaryota > Metazoa > Chordata > Aves > Piciformes > Ramphastidae > Ramphastos > Ramphastos sulfuratus. The sequence continues at coordinate 19,503 of WBNM01046185.1, read as the reverse complement.
TCACCCCCTTTATTTTATATTTTTAAATGCAGGTTGAAAGGGATAAAGAAGGATTAGAAGCAGCACTGTGAATGTGAATTAAAATGTGTGCTATTTCCTACTACTCCTCTCTCCCAGAGTTTTGGTTTTATCATACATTTTCATTGACATAATCTAAAATTTCCTCCTGTTCCATCTCTGCACTCCAAGAAGTCCCTTTGTCAATACTCCTTCAAACCTAATGTTCTCATTCTCTAGATTCTCTTAGTGCACTGCTGAAAGCTCCAAAGACGACTTTGCATACATCCTGCATATCACTGTAAACCTCTCAGCTGCACTCCTTGTTTGCTTCTCGCTTCCATGGCATCAGAAGAGCCTTTCTGGCACTGGCTCAGGACTCCCTGAACCAATTGCCCCTTCATGTCTTAAATCCCTGAGTCATTTCCTCTTCAAGTCTATCTAACAAGCTCCACTTATGTGCCTCCATCTTCTTTTCCTGTCTTCAAGCTTCAGCCTGGTTTTTTTTTCTTTCTTATTCTGTGTGCATAGCTGACTGCAGAAGTAACTAGAAACCAGTAACTATGGCATGATCTTGACAGTCACAACCACCTCATTACAGCTGTCTCTGATGGTCAGCTTAGACCTGTGCCTCCTGTCCTATAAAGCAAGTTCAATGAACAGCCTCTCTGTTTCTTAAAGAGAAACTTCTGCTTAACATACAATTTGAAGTGCTGATTTAGTAAACAAGTTAACTATTTCTCACAGACAGAAGATGGTCCATGTGCCATCCTTGTTCATAATTGTGTTCCATGAGACATCCTCCTGGAGAGGTTTGGATCATACTTTGTCCTGAATGATTTGAAGCTGGGTAGAAACATGGTTTTAACTGTAGAAGAGTCCCTGGTTTTCCATGTGGTTTTTCATGTGGTTTCTTCTCAGGTTTGGGAAATATCAGCTTTTTGTTGTACTCAAACAATGCCACATCTTGTACAGTGTGTTTAGTGTCTGTTATGCTCTGGCTTCATCACAATCCTTATGGAAAAGAGTGATGAATATGTGAGAGAAAGCTATGAAAGCATAATCAGTCTTATGTGGCTCTCCTATCACATCAGCCGTGAGGAATTATAAAGGCCCCTCTCCTCAGTCTCAGCCTCTAAGATCACAGACTTTGTCAGTCAAACTTGTCATACACAGGGTTACTAAATATGTTACAGTATTACAATGATGTAACAGATGGCAGGGAGCAAGACAAGAAAGGAATTTGATTATATCCTAAAGAAGCTCTTTTAAAATATGGCAAACACATATCCAAATCTCATCTCACATATCCAGACCTAACAGCAAAATACTCTGTAACAGCTCAGTAAGAACATTAGTGAAGATCATAAAAATTAAATGTTACAAAAGGCTTTGTCTACCTCTGATAGAAGCTACCACCTATGCGCAAAATAATAACAGCTTTACAATAGAGATGGATTTCTTAAGGAGAAAAAAAAAGTAAAGAGCTGCTGTGTATATTAATTATTAGGGAACAGATGTAATGATGATTCAGTAGGAGATTGACTGGATCAACTGAGCTGATGCCTTGCTGCTTGGAAGGGGATTTTATTTAAGAGAAAACAAAGTTTCTAGTCATCGCGGGCTGTCTTCATCACTTCTTATGATCCCTACAGAGCTTCACACACCAGCTGAGGACATAATTTGTGTATTTCCTGCAAAAAATAGAAGAGCTAAATCAATTTACAACAGCCAAAAATCTGTCCCTTTTGCCAGGTTGTCCCTCACAATGATAGATAGCAGGCTTTGCATCATTGTCTGCTCACAGTTCTGTTATGAACCTTTTCTCGTGACTGTCTTCAGCATAGAATTTAATTGTTTCTTCTGTTTTATAAGACACTCCCTTACATCAAACAATTCTCCTTAACAGCATTAATACAGGGGGGAAATTTGATAGCAAAAAGCCCCAAATCAGCAGCCAATTTCACCTAAAATCACAGAGTTCTTATTCTTGAAGAAACAGCAATTTAAGCCTCATTTGTGAATCCTTTTGATTTTCAATCGCATTTGACGTTACTGCTTGCAGTGAGGTCTCTTGGGCTGACTGGGAAAGTCAAAGACAGAACAATTAGCCAAAAGGTTTCAAGGGTGTCAGTACAGACAGAGGCAGCATGAGAAACCTGAGATTATCCAGAGACAGCAACCAGCCGCTCTAATGGCAGCCCACTGCACAAGTGCCTGACAGTCCCAAAGGCAGTAACATGTCCTTACAGGGGAGCAAACAAGATCTACTTAGAGAGGTCCCCAACAGAGCCAATCCCTTAAACAAGTAGCTGAGAGCCACCACCTGGAATAAGAAAGAAAGTGCATTTATTAAGCTTCTTGTTTTCACCTTTCTCATTTTGCTACCCCATTATGAGCTACCAGAAAATGTCCCTTCTATCAGCCTGTTACAGCTCGAACATTATGTAAAGTGCTGGGGAACAGGTTGAACATAGCTGAAAGCTTATTAATGATGAATTTAACTAATTAATAAGCGTGCTTTTTGTGCTCTCTGAAAGCAAGACCAGGCATAATTTAGGCTCCAGTTCCTCTTGCTCATATTATATTTCCCCTTTACATTTGCATTGTAGGGTTTCTGAATCATGGCTGCTTTCTAAAACGTTTGCATAAACAGTAATTAAAAGAGATTTATTGGGTTGAGCTCATGATGACTGAAGGATCCTTTCTCCCTTGGCAAGGTTTGAATATTTGAATAGCTCATTAATGCTCCTGCATTTTTTTTTTAACAGGAGACTGAAAAATGAAAGAAAGGGATTTGCTGTGCAGCTTTAGAGGAAAGGTTGCTTCATTTATTCTAAAGCTGTCTAAAGGGGTTAAGCCATACTCTGATTTACACCAGAATACAACTTCTGACCCGTTTGCCAAGAAAATTCTTCATTTACATTGGCAGGCACCATTTATTTGCAGAATTTCTTCAATGTAAACTAGAGAAAAATATGTTTGAGCAATTGGCCTTTTGAAGGTATAAAATTGACACAGTTCTTCTGAATCCGTGTGAGTTACCTTAGCTGACTTGGCTGTGATGTAAGTCAGACCATCATAGCCTTCAAAATAGAGCAAAGCACCACCTGAGTGTTTGGCCCTTGAGTTTCAAGAATGCCCAGGGCTTAATTTTACTTTTATTCTGCCAGTATGCAGACTGCCCCTCTAGAATGACTCCAGGTTTACACTGACACAGGTGAGATTCCTGCATCTTCAAACTCAGGAAGAATAGTGGCCATGTAACAGCTGAAAGTTTCAAAGTAACCTAATATATCCAAAAATATACACATACATTTTTAAAATACCTCTTATCAGTGCTAATCTTGGGTGCTTGGCTGGATTATTATCTCATGAAGATTAAAACCCTGAGAGCTTTTAATGCCCACTCTGTCTTCCTTTTTTCCTTTCCAAAGTGCTTGAAAGATCCCACTGAGTCAATTACACGTAGTATCTCTTAATAATGTCCTCTTTTTGGCACACTATTGTTTTTTATGTTTATTTGAAAAGGTTAAATTAAACAGGACAGTAGAGATAAATCCATATTATGAATAATAAAATGTTACCACATACTCCTGAGAATGCCCAGAATTTTGATGGGGAGGATTTAGAAAAGCTGTGCCCTGGTAAAGTCAGTGCTAGACAAAGGCAAAACTGTTCAAGCAGGGTGTATGAACTTTGCTGTTTATAAGTTCATTTTTACTGCACTGAGAGGCTGGTGCCAAACACACCCTTGTGCTTGCTGACTCAGATGATTTAATTTGCCTGCAGATATTTACATGATGTAGCAACTGAACTGATTGCCAAAGAAAGCAGGGGCAAAACCCACAGTGCTCAGGGAATCTTTAGGAAAAGATTAGTTTAACACCATTCAGGACTGATTTAGGAGCTGATCTACCTTTCAGAAAGGTGATCCTTGAAAATCCTCCAGCTCTGCAGTCATCTGAAATTCTGCAACACACATACTGAGGAGTTGGTTGGGGGAGAGATGGTGCTGCTCCATGGGAATAGCCACAATGACCATTTGTCTACTGCTGTTAAATGCCATCATCTTTCTTGATGCTAGAGTCGTACCATACTTCTCCTGAATAGATTTAGCAAGCATTCTCTTGAACATGTAGGGCTGTAATGGAGACTGGATTGTTCAGGGCTCTACTGTTACAAATTCCAACCCAAATACTTCCTAAAATACACAAGAGTGCAATCAAGGACGTGGCTTTATTCCACTCCTCCTTTTAACCATTATATCAAATGGTTTGCTCTTTGACTTCAACCTAGTTACATTAATTTACCATATAAATTCAACCACATGCAGGGGCTAAACCAACACAACTACCAATAGCCTCACAGTAATATGTACTGACATAGCTTAGGGACTATTCTCCTTCACCTCATATCTTGAGTTTTATCACTGTGAACTATGAAACTGCAGTCACATCTCTCACACCAAAAGTAGTTTCATCTTAGTGATGAGTGAAATATTCTTCATATAGCCTTTGAGTAAGTACATAAACCACCTTATGAGCCTTCCAGATATAAAAGGTAATATAAAAGGAAATAGTAATATGCCCACATAAATATTAAGGGAAAACTGGCATTTCTCTTTTATAAAAGCAATATCCATTCATGACATAATATTTTCTAGAATATACAGAAAGATAAAATCTGCATGCTCATGTTTTATGACTGTAATCTTGTCTACAAAATTTCACCTGCAGTTTTCTCACCCTTCTCATTTCCTTCTCTCCTCCACAATAAATCGTTAAAAGCAATAGGGCCTGTAAACCTGTTGTAGTACAGAACTTCCTGGAATGCTTGTGAAAAAAAAAGGTCAGGAAAGAGAGGCTTGTTCTGAGAGGTAAATGGTGCATGTGAGAAATGAAAGATAAGAAAAATCAACTTTTTGTGCTGAAAAAAAAGAACTGAGTACTGTGTGCTAGGAGCAGGCAGCAGCAATGAATGTCAAGCAAAGCAGGTAATGAACAATAAAAGTCTAAGGGTTAGCCAGCAAGTTATGCAGGTCATCGTTCCTTTTTTGTCCTATTTGCTGGTTTCCCATTGCATGTACCAGCTGAAACTGATCCAGTCTGTGGCCAAACACAAAAAAACAAGTGAACAAAATAGCCAAAGCAAGGCTTTCCCTGCAATGAGGATAAAGCAAATTTGCTGCATGGTGTAAACTAATATTGTCTAATGTAACTTGGTGTTGCCTGTCATTAAAGAGATAGAATCATAGAATCATAGAATGGTTTAGATTAGAAGGGACCTCAATGATCATTGAGTTCCAAGCCCCCACCATAAACAGGGACACCTTCCACTAGAACAGATTGCTCAAGGTCTCATCCAACCTAGCCTTGAACACCTGAAATTGCAACAAAATTACTATCTGGCCCCATTTCCATCTTTCATTGGAATTATCAGTTTCATTTTCAATTTCATTTTCCGTCAGTAGTGTGTTTTGAGGAAATTGCCTGTAATATGTGAGGTTATGAGACTTAGCTGTAAGCATATGTACAAGCTAGGTTTGATTTCCATGTCTCCACCAGAGCTTAAATCAAATAATATACTCAAAGCCCTGTGGAAGATGAAAAACCAGTCAAGGCAGTGATGGATTTCTTAGCTGAAGCTGAGGAAAACTGTATAATCCCCTAATGACATATCCACGGCAACAGAGATCCATGGGACCAAACTGTCCCTGTCCCCTTGGAAATGGCAGTAGAAAAGAGCAGAAGGAACTCAAAAGTATCAGAGAACCAATCAGCTCCAGCTGAGATGCTGCATTGTCACACTCTCACTGCTGTATAAGCCATTATCCCATAAATACTGACAATATAGGTTCAGGAGGTGAATACTCAACTATGCCTTGTAGATCAAGTAAGTACACCCCTTTAGTTTTGGGACTACTCCGCCATCATTTCCTGATCACAGTTTGAGGAGCTTTGAGATAGGGAGGTCAGATTCAGTTGTGGAAGCACATAGAGTGCGAAAAGTAGCTGCTAAAATTAAACATACAGGAGATTCTGTCTCAGTGTTCCTCAGTGATGAAAGCTAAAAGCTCACTTCTGGGAATGAAGACCCAGGGCTGGACAGCTTCTGACACAAGGGTAAGAGTGCGAGGAATTGGAGAGAGCTGCTACTACTGTCCAAGCATGATATCCACCACTTACAGTTTGAAGGAAGGTTGCTCATCTTTTACTTTACTTCTTTGTCAGAGGAGGAGGCTATCAGGACAACTCAGCTCTTGCCTTGGCACTTCTAACCTGGGCTTTACTGTTTCAACTTAATGCTTTGAGCACAGAACTGTCTCTAGAGCAGTCCCACTGGTGCTACCAATAAACCAGAGTCTCTCAGTTCCTGTGGTTTTGCAAATTAACAAGGCTATTAGATGACCACCCTCTTCTCATCCCCTGGGAACCCCTTTGCAAAGAAATCCAAATTACTTCATTTACACATGCAGTAAAAGTCAAGTCAGCCAGTAATTTCTGAGAACCTTGTGAATTTGCTGCATTTTACAAAACCAGCCAAAGCTTATAAATTTCTCTCCCTTGGAAACAATTATTTCTTAGGGTGGATTTTTTTGATGTATGTTTCTTTGTTTGGGGTTTTTGTTTGCTTGCTTTTCTAATCTTTCCTTAAAGGGCGACCTGCCTCTTTAAAAGCATCCTGTATCCTCCAGATCCAGATTCTTTAACACTTAGTTGTGTAATTCTGTTGACTTGTGTCAAATAACTCATCACAGAATGCATGTGATCTTCAATCCATCTGTTTTATATTACAATTTTTCTTCTTGCCCCTCCAGTGATGTTCTCTCATTTGATTTCTGTGCTGACTGATGATTATTTATATCAGGTCAGGAATTTCCTGCAATGACTATTGCCCTTTAAAAATCTCCATTTTTCAGTTCCCTAATTGCCCTTAAAAAGAAGCTACCACTAAGCAGCAAAATGGTTGTAAAAAGACTTGGCAGCCCTAACAGAATCTTATCTATATAAACTCCAATCAAATTTGCAATAATTTCATACTGTTCTGTTCAGATATTTCTGGACTGGAACATTTTTATTTTAAAATTGCTCGATTTATATATTTTAAATTCATTTCCTATTATATATTTTTAAAGAGCATGGATTTAATGTTTAACTAGATTTTCTTTGTCAGATTTCTTTTTTTTCTTTTTTTCCATAAGAAGCTGCTGCTTCTTTTTTCTTTTAGCAGTTGCATGTGCCTGTGGTTGGTTGGTTGCCACGCTCTCCTGCCATAAAAAGACCAATCAGAATGGAACTATGGCAAAACTATTATTTACATGTCTGACTAGCAGCAAAGAAACCTAGTAATAGGCAGAGAACTTGTAAATGGTTTGAGTTTTGTATGAAATATAAATACCTCATGAATGTACCACCTCTTTCTCTAGCTCTTCCAATAAAACTAGCCTTTAAAAAATGGAAATCTGCATTGTCAGTTATACCAAATACTCCTAAAACTAGAATCTTTTCCTAGTGCCCAGTGCTGATTTCTTTCCTCTTGCTATACTCCTAATAATAATTTAGTGACTTGGGCTCCTAAACTTGTCTTGGTCTTTCTAAACTTGTGCTCAGCTTAGCAAGATCATAGAATCATAGAATCATAGAATAGTAAGGTTGGAAGGGACCTCAAGGATCATCTAGTTCCAACCCCCTGCCATAGGCAGGGACACCTCCC
>WBNM01046185.1:0-11733 GCA_013399055.1 Ramphastos sulfuratus | reverse complement strand
GCAATGAGATTTTCTGAAAAGTTCAAAAGAAGCTGAAGTCAGATTTCCCAAATATTTCTACAGACATGTTGAAATCCCAGCTGACAGAACCTTTTCCCAGCAAGAGTGGTCAGGCATTGGAATGGGCTGCCCAGGGAGGTGATTAAGTCACTAACCCTGGATGCGTTTAAAAGTCATTTGGATGTGGTGCTTGGGGATGTAGTTTAGGATGAACCTTGCAGAGTAGGATTATCAATTGGACTTAGTGACCCTGAGGATCTTTTCCAACCTGAATGTTTCTGTGATTCTGTGATCTTCCCCATCCTTAATTTAATTAAGTTATTCTCATGGAGCATGTTCTCTGAGCTTTGAAAAAAGGAACTTCAGAGACCAAACATCTGATCCTTTCAGAGTTTCTTGATATACGTCAGTTACTGACAGTGAATTAATATTAACCAAGAGTAAAAGCTTGAAAATGAACTTTAAAAGCTGCAAATTGGCCCTGTTAATGCTTAATGATCATTTCCAAAATAACAGGTGTCTGACTGAGAGCTTCAGCTGTCTTAAAAGGTGATAAATTATGTTAGTTATTCTTCAGGAGCTGTTGAATTCCCACATTACCCTCAAAAAGCATATCTTTTCCTGTTAGCTAATATTTCATGGGATGTCAGAACATTTATAAAAAGTGTCATATTGCTGAGTGTCAAATTGCTAAAAAAGACAAAAAACACTACAGTGAAAGATAATGGTCCCCCAAAAAAGATGGATTAATCACAGACATAATTGTTTGCTAAATTTCCCACTGAACACACCAATATCTGCCTTTTTGCAGTCACTACTTCTTCATGTTCATTTTTTTTCTCTAGTTGGTTCTCACCAATTCATAGAAGCATAGAATTTTTAGGACTGGAAGGGACCCTGAGGATCATCTTGTTCCAATGCCCATGCCTTGGCAGGGACACCTCACACTAGATCAGGTTTTTCAGAGCCCCATCCAGCCTGATCTTAAAAACTTCCATGGATGGGACTTCTATCACCTCCCTGGGCAACCTGTTCCAGTGTCTAACCGCCCTCATGGTCAAGAACTTCGTCCTAACATCCAATCTGAATCTACCCACTTCTAGTTTTGCTTCATTCTCCCTAGACCTATCACTACCTGCCATCCTAAAAAGTCCCTCCCCAGCTTTCCTGTAAGCCCCTTTTAGACATTGGAAGGCCACAATAAGATCATCTGGGAGCCTTCTCTCCAGACTGAACATCCCCAACTGTCTCAGTCTGTCTCCATAGGAGAGGTGATCCATCCTCATGACTCTTCTCTGGACCTGCTTTGGCACATCCAGATCTTTCCTCTAACAGGGGCTCCTGAAATGGATGCAGTACTCAAGGTGGGGTCTCAGCAGACTGGAATAGAGGGGGGATAATCACCCTCCCTTGACCCGCTGGCCACACTTGTCTTGATGAAGCCCAGGATATGATTGGCTTTCTGGGCTGCAAGTGCACAATGATGGCTCATACTGAGCTTCTTGTCTACCAATACCCCCAAGTCCTTTTCTTCATCAGTTTGCAAATGAGGTCCAGCTATTATGGGTGATTTTATGCTACTCCTTTATAAAAACAAGGCAAACCTCTGACCAAACCTTTACTCATAATTCATTTTCTTAGAGGAGGCCTATGAGTGAAAAATTGCATCCTTCCCCATACACAGACCGTTTATATTAAATGATTAGAGAAGACATAAGATCAGTGAGTGTCTTAAAAATACATTATACAGAGATTATTCAAGGAAAGAAACATCTACCAGGAAACAAACAAATCCATGACAACTGCTGATTTGATGTGAGGAAAACACTGTCACTTTACAGTTCAGAAGAAATCTGACTCCATTGATCCTACTCATTTTGTATTTCATAGAAGTATTACAGCTTGTTGGGATCAATAGCAGCAACTCATATTCTACCAGTCACAACTGTTATTCCAAGAAGTCCTTCATCACAGGCAATCATGTTTTTCTTCAAAACCCATGCATTATACAAACATCTGAAGTCTAAGTAAAATCTTTTGCCAAAGTCAGCACGGTGCAGAAATACCAGCCATTTGCAAATGGTCCCAATGTATTGAAAAATAGAAAGTAATTTAAAAAGTAAAAAAAATGAGCATAGAACATAGAAATGTTCAGAAAGGTCAGAAATATCCCTTTCTCAACAATGATTAGATAATTATGCTCTAGTCCCTGACTGATGGCTGAATGGCTGATAGACTTTTTGGTGGTGTGACTATGGGTAGCTCTTCCTTCTGTGTTTCATTAGCAGTAGCAAAGATGATTCCAGGGGGCTTCATCACATTACATTTCAGGATTTCTTCGGAAGCTGGGAAGTCAGCCCAAATCAGCTACATAAACTAGACTTCCAAATGTACTATTCTTGAAATAAACCACTTAGTTCAGTTGTTATTTTAGAAGACATGTTGAGGGAATCAAAATCAGGTTCAGAAAATCTGTTTCACAATTCTTTTGTCTCCCAGACACAGGTGAACAATAGCTTGAGTCATCTTCTTTGGAAGGAACTTTTACAACAGTTAATTTTTCCTCCTCTGCAGTAATCATACCCTGCTGGTATGTTGGTCTTTAGGGACAGATTCCTGAGCTGTGGTGGTTTGCCATCATCAAATCTAAAGCAGTCACCAGTGTTCCCAAAGAATATGTCCCAATGACCAGTTTGCTAGTCAACAGAGCCACTGCCACAGAGGAGAGCACTCCTCATTGAAAGATCTTTTATTTCTTCACTTAAAATGCAGTTATCCAAAACTTAGCAAATACTAAAATAATGTTGAGTGACCATATGTCTAGGCACACTGGGCCTTGTTAGGCCAGTCTAGGTCTTTCTACAAGGAGATTTCACAATTCTCTGAAGCCTGTCTTCTAGTTCCTGGCTAGTATTAGCTGAGAACTTCTCCAATTCCATCCCTCTGGAGTTCTTTTGGAAGCAGCTGTTTTTAACTCCATATGTCTAAAAGAAACAGATTTATTCCTGGAATATTCCTGCTCTTCCAGAAGAATCTTCCTTGCAGACTGCCACACTTTGATAGTTTAAGTTTAAATAAACATTCTTCCTTTCTTGTATCAGCTGTCATCTCCAGTTGTTTTGAAACCACTAAAAAGTGTCCTAACATTTTTAATATATGCAGATTTATTTCTTTAAAAACCAATATGTTACTAGAATGTTTTCTTCTAACCTGGTAGATTTTACATCTTGATTGAATTATATCTTTTCTAATCTTCATGGACAATGCACTGTCAGTTCAATTGGCTAAAGCAGAAGGTGCTTTTCGATCAGTGCAAATATATCATAGGCATGAAAACTAAATGGAGTTGTTCCTGGGCTGAACCCACCAATCACCTCTCTATTGAGATAATTTTGTCTGGAAAGATACCAAGGTTTTCTGACAAAGAGCTTCCAGAACTAGAGAATCTTTCACTTACCTTCATGTTTTCCATAAATGGCTACTCACTTTCAGTACTCAAAATCTTTGCCTGACTGCCAGCTCTCAGTTCTCATTAAACTATTTGGGATAGATTAAAGAGCCCTTTAGGACCTAGTATTTTCTCCCTACAAAGATATTTACACAGACAATGCACACGATGACCTCCCAATTTGGGGTGTGCATTTAAAAGTTTTACTGCTTAATTACTGAAGACAACAAGCTAGGGATTTCATCGACTCAAGTGACCTTGTCATGGATCAGAGGCAGTGGTAGCACAGCTGAAAATAGAAGCAAGCCTTCTGGGCTCTGCTTATGTTCAGTGATCATAAGCTATCTGCCAGATAATATTCACACTTTGCTGGAGTACACAGTCACCAGTGTATTGCATGAGATTAATATATTGTGGCAACTAATGGAAGATAGTTTCAGGGGGATGGGGAATTCAACCAAAATGAAACTTTAAAGGCAGTTTGGCCATTCTGCATTGAATTCTTCCACTGCAACAGACTTCTGCTGTGATCTTGGGCATGTCACTTAAAATTTCTGTGTTCCACCTGAAAATATAACCCTGACCATCCAATGTGGTGAGAAAATAATAGTGTGAGACACTCCGAATAGCTTCAGTGCAAGGGAGGTGAAATAGCCTATGTAACACAAATTCATGTCATTGAGCTGGATCAGATGCCATTGCTCTGAGTATTTGCATGACAAACTCTGGGTTGCTGAAAGTGCATAAAAATGAGACTCCACTTTAAAAATAAGTGTTTCAATCCTGTGTCAAGGATGCGTGAACCATAACAACTTAAAAACCAAAGCAATATTAATAAATACAGCATTTTAGTTCCATTTGCTTTTTGCCTCTGAATCAGTTTGGTGGGTAGGTTCGACTGTACCAGGCCCTAAGTAAAAATATCCCTGAAGTTTGCCCATAAGCAACAATTGATTTTCAATTGTCTCGTACTGCTGAGGGCTTCTTCGAAGTGAGGACTTGCAACAGTATATCAGCTTCAGGTTTGCAAGTGTTTAGTTTAGTTTATGCACAGAGATTCTGTTCGTATTTAAACATTTGCCTTTTACTCAAATAAATCCCATAGTGGACCACTTGCTGGATAAGGAATTGGCTGGGTGGTCAAATGGAGAGAGTGCTGGTCAATGGCACAATGTCCACCTGGAGACCAGTGCCAAGTGGTGTCCCTCAGGGGTCAGTACTGGCACCAGTGCTGTTTAACATCTTTGTCAGTGACATGGACAGTGGAATTGAGTGCACCCTCAGCAAGTTTGCAGATGACACCAAGCTGTGTGGCACAGTTGACTTGCTAGAGGGCAGGGATCCATCCAGAGGGACCTGGACAGGCTGGAGAGGTGGGCCCAGGCCAGCCTCATGAAATTCAACAAGGACAAGTACAAGGTTCTGCACCTGGGTCGGCAGAATCCCAAGTACAAATCCAGGCCTGGTGATGAATGGCTGAGAGCAGCCCTGAGGAAAAGGACCTTGGGGTCTTGGCTGACGAAAAGCTCAACATGAGCTGGCAGTNCCTTCCAACCCAAACCATTCTATGGTTCTATGATTTTTGGATTTTATTTTCAGACTGGTTTTGCTTCACTCATTTTCTCTGAGCTTAGATAGCAGCACCTTCAAATTCATGTCCTTACACACAGGGCAGATTCTGAAAATGCAAGTTGAAAACATCTAAAAAGTAGTCCACATATTTTAAACAAAAAAATATACTCTTGTTAATCAGAGACATATCTATTTTGGCAGACTCAGCTTGAGGTACTCTGATAAGCAAGGTTTTTTTGGTTGGTATGTTTGTGTTGGCTTATTTGTGTCTAAAAGTAACAAAGGGTATCTTATATACATGTAAGATTCATAGATACACAGATACTCCACCTTAAATCAAATATTTATTTTTCTGTCCAGATTAGGCTTTTGAACATCCTATGCTTTTCTAGTCTAACAAACCCTATGCTGCATTATATAACTGCTCAAGCATGCCTCTTTAAAGGACAGGATTTATTTCAAATTATGACTTCCTGGAGTAAAACAGCTTTAAACAAGCTCTGATGCAACAGCTGCTTCTAAATTTCAGCTGAATTGAGTCTCACACTCCACAGCACTGTGTTGCCAGGCGTGAAGGGGTGACTGCATTTTCCAGTGAGAGCCGTGAAGTTTGTCTAGTGCCTTCATATACCCTCATATACCTGAGATCTTAGTTTAGAAAATAATATTGAGTGACAGCTCCCCTTTTTCTTGTTTGGATTTACACCTACATGGAATGATGACATTCTGCTTTTTAAGAGGGTTTTGTCACGCACCAGCTACTGCTTATTTTGTGGCAGTATCAGCTCAGCCTCTCTCTCTGTGGCTTCAGCAGCCTGCCCTCTGGACATGCCTCAATTAGAGCTGTGCGTTAGAGCAGACGCCTGTGCATTTGCAAATTGCTCATGTTAGATAAGAATTATGAGGCACACTAGGTACTGGATCAGCTAGTTATCTTAAAATAGCCATGAGGAATTCTGTGTGGAGCAGGGCACCCCACCATCTGTGTCCCAGCATGGGCCTATAGCTCTCTGCTGGGAAGCATCAAGGCCTTTTCTTCTGAGGACTGGAAAGGGCTTTACAAATAATAATTTGCTGCAGATCACAACGATCCCCAGGACAAAGCCAGATATTAATGTCCTTATTCTGAGCTCTGAGGAATGGGAACAAAATGCTTCCATAAACTCAATACTGGCTGTATTAAGGACAGAAGCAGGAATGTCTCCTGTTGCAGGATATTCCAAGTTGAGAAGATGATCGCTCAGCTCTAAGCTGATGGCTCTAAGGATTTTTGTTCTTGTATATGCTGCAAGAAAGAAAACATTTCCCTGTTTGCATACTGTGACTCAGATGCATTGCAGGAGAAGCGCAGCTCAGTGAGGTATGACACACATGCCGGTGCAAAACCTCAGAGGTAGTATGTTTTAGTTTGCATCTGTGACAGGAAGAAAAAGGATCCTCTGTTTACTAGCAGTCCCCGGTGGGCATCCAATAATTCAGAAAGCTGTAGGAGTGTAAACATACATTTGGAATCCAAAGAAACATACTTTTACCATAGGCACAGCAGACCTGTGTCACGTCTACCTGCAGTAACAGCTGGCTGGTAGCCTGATTCCTACACTGGTGCTCTAAGGAAAGGCATGTACTAATTGCAAGTATGCAACAGAGGCATCAGTAGCTCTACTGTTTGAAGTTGTCACTAGGTCAGATGGTTAACACATAACACAATTTTCCTATTACTAATTTGTCTTCTACTGACTCTTAGGACACTGTCTGGAACAGGATATGTGCACATTTGTTTTTTTTTGTTTTGTTTTGTTTTGTTTTGTTTTTTCTAATTAAAAAATGAAAGATGTTTGACTTCTGATTTAAAAGGATCTTCTCTCACTCTGGTCTTAACAGCCTTGTTAGCTATACCCAAACTTCAGAATGATCAAAGCTGAAGGAGTCCATGAGGTGTACCTGTCCTGCGCTGTGAACACAGACATGCATCAGAGTTGAATAGGGACTGACCTGAAATATAGCATTGCTGTTGTGATATTTTCCCTCTAATCTCATTTCCATTCTGTGATCAAACAGATAAAGACATCTTGTTTGATGTTAAGAAACCCATTTAAAGGGAAAAAAAAACAACAAAAAAACCCCAACCAAAACCACAAAACCCCCAAAAGTAAATATCTTCCAATTCAAAAATTAATCTTTGCCATGGCTGGAAAGCTGTGATGAGTTTGTTTGTTCAGGAACACCAGAGAGGAATTAGCAAAACTTCATTTTTTTTCCATAAGCATTTATCTTTCCTTAAAGCACTGTTAATAAAACAAGTGTGAAAACAGGAACTTTTTTCATAGAGAGCTCTTGTAGATTTATTAGACTTCCAGTATGGAAATTTGGAAAGGTAATAGCCATTCATTCCTTCAGATATTGTCTTTATTATTTGCCTATGAAAATATATATATATGTATGTTTCAGTTGGTTGGTTGGTTTCAGGTTCTTTATGATGGTGAGGAGAGGGAAGAGTAATACTGTAGGAACTTTTTTTCACCCATGAATCTTCTACTTCTTCTGTCATCTTGCATCTTGCAGCTGAAAGCAGAGAAAAAGAGATAAAGGATATGTAGAGAGCATTGAGAGGAAAAAAATGGTCATTGGAAGTTTTCCATCTAGGGAAAAAAGGCTATTTGTGGGGTGAGGTGTGGAGAAAGCCCTAAAAATGTTAAATGAGTGCTTCACAATTTGACATTTCAGACTTTTATGTCTGTCGCTGTAGGGTAAACACTCAATGGATAATGCTTTGGAAACTTTTGTCAAGCATAAATCTTAAATTAGTAAGATAAAAAGGTCATGTGTAGATTTAAATAGAAGTGTTAGAGACCATTGAAATGGTGATGATTTGATTTTTAGGTTATAATAGCACAGTGACCTACACATGAAAAATTAAGAACAAAGATTTATTATCAGCCTTTGACTACAAAAAGGTTATCACTTCCTTTGCAAAGACGGAGGTCAGAGTTAAGGCAGTTTGTAGGTTATTAAATTAAGAAAACAATCACTGTGAAGTCAATATAATAGATTTTTTTTTTCAGCTTGGGATTGTATAGAAAAAAACAGAAAGAGCATCAGAGTAGATGAAAACCCAAAATTATAATTATGAAATGCAGTAGGAAAAAAATAATACAATGCGGTGTGAGGAGAGACTGAGGGATATGAACGCAGTGCAGCAGTTGCTTTGCTTGGTGATTACTCTCTGGAGGTTCTTAAAAATTTGGAGTTGGTTAGCCTCAGAAATGTGATTATCAGTAATGGGAAAGCATTAAGACAGGAGTACGTGTAATGATGGAGACACTTAGAGATGGTGAAATTAATTAGGAAGTGATACATGAATGGTGGGAATTTATGTGAGTCTCATAGCAAAGATCATAGGACAGAACCAAGCATGGCAGATTTCTGCTGAGGGGCATTCTGTGGCCAGCTGTGGTTTGCTCTGTTACCCCTGAAGAACCAGTTTTAGTTTTAGAGGTGAAACTCTAAATAGAGTTGATATAAGTAGTTTACATCTACCAACAGTACTCAGGTTTATTGAAGGTGCCATTTACTTTAAGTAGTAAGGTGTAGGCTGTTCCAATCCTACATACATCACACTTGATATGTAAGCATACATTAAATGCAAAACATCAGAAAGGACTTGATTACTTTGTAGGTATAGCAGGATGTCAATTGTCAATCATTAGGTTCCTGGAATGTGGGGACAATTAGATGTAAGTTTCCTAAAGATCATCAAGAATTTTCTTTGAATTACCTTTTAGTGATGTCAGTGCTTTTCCTGCAGTGTAATCTGGAGTGTGGCTACAGAACATGATTTATTAAGAAACTTGTTCTTAATGCATACATGTGTAGCAGGTGGAAAGTATCTGAGAAAGGTGACAAGTTATGATATGAATACAGTGCTTATCTTGCAGGTAAGCTCATAATAAGCCCCAGGCCAGCTCTGCCTCAATTCAGATTGATACCCAAAGTCTTCTGATGGCAAATGACACCCCACTAATGTACGGTGTTATATACATTCCAGGTGGTGGAAATGGGATTTACAACATCCAGTTCATGGATTAAGATCATGCTTTTAAGTACCCTGTGTTTACATGGACTTCTGGAAACACTTCTGAAATACAGTGATTTCCAGCATTTGATTCCTGCACAAGTAATGTCTTACTCTCCTTCTGAAAAGTTCCATGCAAACAGATGAACTACACCACAAACATTAAGTGAAGAGTAAATATTTCTCCACAATCAGAAACAAAGATTTTGGGAGAGAATTTAATGATCTTGGGAAAGAATCAATCATTTCAATTTAGTTTCAACATCCGCCACTTTTATTGTATATTGATTTCCTACCTTCACAATCAGCTTCACACTGGAAAGTGAGATAGGATGGTGACCCATGTCCATGCTTTATTACTATCAGCTTTCACAAAAATCCATGCTCTGCCACATCACTGAAACAAACATTGTATACACAGGCTTACCAGAGAAACTTTTAAAAAATAACAGGCTTGATATTTCACTTCTAGGAAATTTTTGTCTTTAGAGCACTCTGTTTTATCTCTATGGTGAATACATTAGTAGCAGTGCTACGCTTCTTGGTGAAAGGGTTGATTCAGTCATGATTTTGAAATATTACAAAGGGACAGAAAAAAAAACCAATGTTTCTTATTCCTGAAAAACTCTCAGGGTTGGAAGTGCCAGTGGATGAATTCTGTTCTGCTAAAAAGCTGAAAGCTAATCCAAACAGATCTTTGGGATCATCAGGATTAATAAATTCATCCAGTGTTTTGATATTTTAAATGGGAAAATTTGCAATGACTGGACAATTTGTTTAGTCTTTCCTCACCAAAGGGTTTTTGGTACTAAAACAGTTTTCTTAATTAAATTGGAAACCAAGTTAAGCCCTTTCGCATAGCAAGTAAGAGTTTGGATCTCAAATCAAGCTTTACCTAAAAGTCAGCATAGGACCTGAATTTGCCCTGCCAACCATTTCAAGAGATGTAAATCAAATTTTGAAGTAATTCTGAGTTAATGAGAGCAGTGTTACTCGTTGATGTCTTGTAGATTTAGTCTAATCAAAATTCTCTACCTAGGCAGATATGGTTAAACCAAGCATGGTGAGAAGCCATCAGCTCAAGAGAAATGCTGTCTCGAGAGCTGAGAGTNAAAAAAAAATCAACTTCATTATCAATGGCTTATGATCAGAGACAAGGGAAGCAATTAATAAACAGCCAATAAAAATGTAAGGCAGAAAAGAGGTGCCAATCAGTAATGTACCTGGAGGGATGCAAAGATTCTTCTTGAAAGTCAGTGCAATTGCAATTGAGTTGTGCCTTCAACTGAGAAGTCAAAGCTAAGATGTGATAATAGGAATTGTGCAGGGACAATTAAAATCTGATTTTGACATCCAGAGCAAAGGACACAACAACAGCTGAGGACAGCTCTTGGGTCTCAGTCAAGCTACAGCAATCACACAAATCTGTCCACAAAAAATAACTTGGTTATCAGCAATCAATCATTTCTCTTTATCTGCAGTGAATGGATACAGGATTAGACCAGACTGTCTTTACATTTACAACTGTCGTACACCAATATTTTTCATGATATGACCTATGGGTAGAGTAAAAATTGAAAGAATTAGTTGGTGTGACTTGGTTTGAGACAACTTTGTGAGGACACAATGCCTGAATACCTAAGTTGCTAATAAGCTTACTGAGTTCAATAATCATTTGCCAGGCTTTAATAGTATTTTGGAATAGTAACCACAATAATAAAATCCCAGTAAACACAAAGCAAACACAATAAAAACCCTACAAACAAATAATCCTATAGCAAGCATCTCTGTGCTTCATTTCTTCAGGACTTGACTACAAGATTTGCTGATGTCATGCCAAAAACCAGACAATCCATTCATTATTTATTGCTTTTTAAGACAGTGAAAGGTTTCCATCAGCTACATAATAAAATTGCTAAATCAATGTGCATGTGAGACTTTGGCAAAGTTTTACTTGCTTTATGCTCTTAGTAAATTTTCCCACAGTTTTCCCAAGCTCAATGTTTTCCTCCTCAATGTTCATGACAGAGGTTACTATTATTCCTAATTTTCCCACAGTTTTCCCAAGCTCAATGTTTTCCTCCTCAATGTTCATGACAGAGGTTACTAGAGTCTTGTGCCTTCTGAGTCACTTCTTTATGGGGGATTCTATACAGTCTGTTCAAAATCTCTGAAATTTTTTCTCCTAACCAGAATAGCAACACTTTGGGAGTCAGGTTAGTTTTCTGCCATTATTCCTCTCCTATTATAATGCCTTTTGAGCATTAAAAGTCAGATGAAGAAAGACAACACTTATGTAAAATTACTGAATTTGAAGATATTTTTACTTTAGGGATGTACAACATGATTGCTGAAAGCTCAGATTGGCAGTATTAACTCCTCCAAAGGTGGATGATTAAAACAAATGCGGCCATAAATAATCTCCATATGAGAGCATGCCAGGATTAGAAAAAGAATAAGAATTAAGATGTGCCCACAAAGAAAACTTGATCTTTCTACACCCATTTCTCAGGATATGAAAGCAGAAATTGTTCAAGTATATTGAAGCACCATGAATTTTAAGTAGTGAAAACCAGAAAACCAGATAGAGTTTCTATTTATTATGTGCACCTAATATATATGTGCATATAGAATCATAGAA
>WBNM01046184.1:138919-150903 GCA_013399055.1 Ramphastos sulfuratus | reverse complement strand
GGGGGCAATCTTAGCTATTTACATTTTCAAAATGTGGAGAGGTCCTCCCTGCTGGGGATGCTGGGCTCTGCCCAGGGACAGCCAGACCACCATGGACACACTGGCCATGGGGTCAGGAGCAGGGCACACCACCATTAAACGTGGGAAATCCTTTCATCAAAAGGAGGAAGGAGACAAAAACAACAACAACAACAACAACAAAATCTCTGTATGTGAGATCTGGGCTGTCACAAGAATTGGTTGACAGCCTCTAGCTTCTCCCAGGACTTTTTTTAACTTGCAGTTTTTGGGGAGATCTTGAAAAAAATTTCTTCTTTGGGAAATATTTTGATGTTGCTCACTGTCCTCTTTTGATGTTAAGACCAAAAGTTGATGTAAATGCTTATCGTGGAAGCCTTGTATCTGTGGTGCTTGTGCTCACCAATACAAGAAGATGACTTTATGAAGAGCCTGGAGCTCCATCTCCAGTCTTTAACCTGCATCACCCCCATTGGAGCTGGCTGGCTCCTGGTTTGTCCAGCTGTTGATAAACCATTTCAAACTAAACCACTGAGATCTGAAGCTGTGTGACTCCAGTTCTGCAGGCCACATGTGCAGGGAGAGGCAATAATCACATTCCCAACAGAGAAACTGAGGCACAGAGGAAATATTTGTCTTCCCCTTCAGAGAATGCATTTGTCCACATATCTCCTTTTCTTCCCACCCCAGGCCCCTCACTCAGGAAAGACTTTCCCTTTTCCCTCTGAAGATGGATGTTTCAAAACAGACCCTGTCCCTGAGGGGCTTTGGTTTTTTCCTAGCGATGAACAAGGATGTTTTTTTGCCCCTAACCGCCATGAACAGAATTGTCGCTTTTTAGCCAACCCCAAGAGGCAGCACCAAAACCCCAGAGAAACAAAACGTCCACAGCCAGGCAAAGCGTAAATTGGAAGGAGGGAAAAGTAGGTTTGTGCAATCCCAGCACTAATTTATCCTGCCTAGCTTTGGAGGAGTGGGGGGACAGAGATTGGTTTGATCAGACATCAGAGAATCCACAGTGAAACCTTCAACCCCATGCCCTGGGGATGCCCAGCATCCCTGCTAAGGACATCTCTGGATCTTTACTGATAGGCAATGAGGAGAATACGGTTAAAAAGTAAATTTAAAATCACTGAGAGGCTGCTCACTGCAGGTACCAGGAGCGAGAGGTCCCTCCCGACACCATCTGCCCACGAGCTCTGGGCTACTAAGAGAGCTATAGGGGCAGCGGCTGCTAATGGCCTTAAGTGGCTGCTAATTGATCCTTGCACTCACTGTAATTACGGAGCTGGACAGAGTGGTGAAGCACTGGCAGAGCACGAACCGCTGTGGGAGGAGAAATCCAAATCATGGCTTCATTGATCTTTGGCCAGCTGGCACTGCCCCGTCCTCCATCGCTGAGGACTTTCCATGGTGCCTGGGAAAAAAGGGGAGGTTTTGTATGGGAAGATGCTGATTTCAGGAACAGTAGATGGGAGGGGGAGTGGCCACTTCGCTCTTTTCATCTCTTTCTTTGCATTTTGCTGCCAAACCCAGGCTGAGCCATTGCACATCCCCTGCCTCTGCCCACACTGTGCTGGATCACCGCAGCAGCCTCGGTCCAAAGGTGCCCGGCAGAAAGCACCGAGTATCTTTGCAATTAATTAGACTTAACAACGACCCCCAGCAGCATCGGTGCTCGCAGTCATGTGTGGCAGGGTGTTGTAGGAGCCATCATGAGCAACAGGGACCTGCTCTGGTCCTTCTTCCCAGCACAGCTCATTTAATTATCCTAATTAAAGCACATATTGATAGGTACTGCTGATGGTGAGGGGCTATGTGGGGCTAAGGAGCAGAGGACTCAGCTCTCGACTCCCACCCTCAACCACAGGCTCCCAGCAAGGGCCAGAGAGAAGATGGAAAGGGGGAACAGCAGAGCAAGGAGGAATTTGGTTGGGGGACAGCACTTGAAGTGACAAAGTGTAGGAAGCTGACACTGTTTCTCAATAACCTCCCACCCTTCGTTAATATCGCTGTCACAGCGCAGATGTGCTGCGTTAATTAAAACGAACGGTACACGGCAGCACGGGGAGGAGAGGTGCAAAAATGTCATCATTTCTCTGTGCCTGCATCTCCCTGAGCTGCTCCTTGAGCACTGGAGTAGGGGGTGCAGGGCTTCAGTGTGCTGCCACCCATCCTGCCAGGACCTGTGGGCTCTGAGCACCTAAAGGTCCCTGAGTTTTACAAGAGAAGAAGCAAGAAGGATGCTCAGAGCTCCGAAGCTGCTCATCTCCTCTGCTATGGCAAAGCCTCAGCAGCCATGAGGGTGCACATGCCACATCCTTGCAGGGGCACACCAAGGGCAGGGAGGCTCCTGGGGCTGGGAAAAAAAACATCCAGCAAAGGCAAAAACCTTTCTCGCCCACAATTAGCAGCTGCAAGCCCAGACAGGGACTGGACCAACAGCAAATCTGAGGTTTGCTAAAATGCCTCATGCAGAGGCTGTTCCCCCCCACTCCTGCACCTCTCCCTGCCTCCGTCCAACAGCATTCCCAAAAGACTAAACACCTTTGGTTTCCATGGCAGCCTGATTTTCAATGAGCATCCTTCAAGTCCTAACTGGAAAGAAAGAGTTTCATTAATGCATACAGGACACACTGGCATCTCCCCGGGGTGATAGCATCCTCCCCCCCAAAACTAGCACCTTCTGCCCATGGTTTTTGTGTTTCAGTGGATTGATGGGAGCCAGCAGCCTTCACTCCCAGTGGAGCAGAGCTGCTGCTCGCTCCCAGGCATGGAGTTTGAAGAGCTGGACAGGCCAGGAGAGGGAATTGTGCTGCTTTTTCTTGGTGAGCATCAGGAGGTGGCACATGGAGGCTTTCCTCCAGCACATCAGGCGAGGGACAGTGACGCCTCCCCATCTGTCCTCTCCCAGGTGGTCCTGGGATACAAATCAGTTATTATCCAGGTTCTACTTCTTGCCTTTTTAACACAAGCCCAGCGGTTTGCCATTTCTTTCAGGTCTAACCCCATTTAAGTGGCTCTGCTGGACAGGAGGTGCTTGGAGCCAGTGAATGCAGAGATTTGAAGCCTGGAACTTCAGTCCCACAGGATTCCATCAGAAAGTGTCCATATGAGAGTCACAGGACACTCCCCACCAGCCCACATGTGTCCAGGGTAGGGCAAAATATTGTTTGCTGTGTGATCATAGAGCCTGTCATAGAAAGGTTTGGGTTGGAAGGGACCTTAAAGATCATCTAGTTCCATGGGCAGGACACCTCCTACCAGACCAGGCTGTTCAGAGCCCCATCCCAGCCTTGAACACTCCCTAGGGATGGGGCAGCCACAACTTTTCTGGGCCACCTATTCCAGTGCCTCACCACCCTCACAGTGCAGAAATTCTCCTAATATCTAAGTCAACTTTCATTCAGTTTAAAATCATCACCTCCTGTACTATCACTACATGTCCTTGCAAAAAGTCCCCCTCCAGCTTTCTTATTGGCCCCTTTAAGTATTGAAAGGGCATGAGAAGGTCTCCCTAGAGCCTTCTCTTCTCCAGGCTGAACAACCTCAGCTCTCTTACCCTGTCCTCACAGGGGATGTGCTCCAGCCCCCTGACCATCTTTCTCCAAATAAAGTAACCATCCAGCAGAACCAGGGACATTTTTTTGTGTAGAGTGCCTGGAAGAGGATGCAGAGGACATCCTGATGCAGAGCAACCCAGCCCTCCACCAGCTTGGAACCCTTCAAAGGTTGTTTAGGAGACTCCAGGTCATGGAGTAGCCTTGGCCCTGGTTTTTTCCCAGCCCAGGGGATAATTGCCGCCCAGCCGTGACCTACCCTTCTGCTGACCCTGTCAAGGTCCCAGCCACTCTCCAGGATGTGGCAGGGACAGATATATGGCTGGAACTTGAGGGGTTGCTAAAAGCAGGTCACACCAAAATAATAAAGCTTTGTTGGAGGCAAAGAGGGAATGAAGAGAGCCCCAAATGCCGCCACAGGATTTACTGCCCACAGATGGGCTGGAGTGGCCTGGGCAATGGGCTGCTGGCAAAGTCTCCCCACAGCNCAGGGCTGCTCTCAGCCATTCACCACTCCACTTGGTTTGGTTTTCTGCCTGCACATGCAGCAACACAGAATCACAGAACCATAGAACCACAGACTGGTTTGGCTTGAGAGGGGCCTTTAAAAGCCATCTAGTCCAGCCCTCCTGCAGCCAGCAGGGACATTTGCAACTACAGCAAGTTGCACAGAACCCCCACCCGGCCTGACCCCACCCATCCCTGTTCCAGGGATGAGGCATCTACCACCTCTCAGGTCAACTTGTGCTAGGGTTTCAACATCCTCATAGTAAAAACTCCTTCAGCCTAGTCTAAATCTGCAGCACAGGAGGTTCCACCTCAACACAAGGGGAAACTTCTTTACTGTTACAGAGCACTGGAACAGGCTCCCAAGACAGGTTGTGGAGTCTCCTTCTCTGGAGACTTTCAAGTCCCATCTGAAGGTGTTCCTCTGTGACCTGAGAGAGTGTCTGGTCCTGCTCTGGCAGGGGGGTTGTACTCAATGATCTCTTTGGGTCCCTTCCAACCCCTAACTTCCTGTGACTCCTTGTCACAAGCAGCCCTGCTTTAGCTGCAGCAGAGACTCCTCTCCAGAGACCAAAATGTGGGAGGTCTCAGGTGGGGAAGGAATGGGTCCAACACTCAGCTGAGGTTCCCTGTTTGGACTCAGTCCCCCTCCCACTAGGATATGTGTATCTGGAGCCAGCAGAGATGAGATAACCCTCCCCTCCCCCCAGGGAGGTTTGCTCTCCCTCATCACATCGTCTGACCATGAGGTAAGCTTGACTGTGTGGATGCCAGTGCCCCAAAGGGACCCAGAAGCACATGCTTATCAGATGTATTTAGCTGGAGCCATAGGGACATGACAAAGAGCTTGCCCATGCACCAAGGGGCAGGTCAAAGAGCATCAAAGGTAAATGTAGATAAAGATGCTGCACAGGGAACAGCTGAGATAAAAGCTGCTATTTTTTAGAAGATTACCTAATGCAAGTTAATTTTAGGATGTAATGAATGTCTGCCTCAGCAGTTCCTTCAGCACCTTCCTGCTTTGGAGAGAACACACAGTTCTTCATTAGGAATCAAAGACTTCCAGCACCACAAAAACTCCAACACATTTCCACTGACCCAGTGCCAGTAGTGCACCTGCATTGCGTGTG
This sequence comes from Ramphastos sulfuratus, assembly GCA_013399055.1. NCBI lineage: Eukaryota > Metazoa > Chordata > Aves > Piciformes > Ramphastidae > Ramphastos > Ramphastos sulfuratus. Next base: position 145,688 of record WBNM01046184.1, on the reverse strand, counting down.
GTTTTTTGAGAGGAGAGAGAGAACTTCCCTAATCCTTCTGCAACAACACTGCAGTTTTCATAGCCAGATGAGGAGGCTGAAGGGAGACCTCATTGCTCTCTTACCTGATAGGAAGCTGCAGTGATGTGGGGATAGGTCTCTTCTCCCTAGTATCAGATGATAGAATGTCAGGAAATGGCCTCGAGTTGCACCAGGGGAGGTTTGGGTTGGATATTAAGAAAAATTTCTTTCTGAAAAGAGTGGTCAGGCATTGGAACAGGCTGCCCAGGGAGGTGAAGAAGTCACTGTCCCTGGAGGTGTTCAAGAAATGTGTGGGCATGGCACACATTTCAGAACATGGTTTAATGGCCATCATGGTATTGGGTTGATGCTTGGACTCGACAGTCTTAGAGGTCTTTTCCAACTGAAGCAATTTTATGATTCCATGACATTTCAATCCAGCCTTACAGTTTTCATCTCAGCCTTGCCCCGCTAGCCTGGATGTATTTCTACAGCCCAGGGTAGCAGAGGAGCATTTGCAGCAAAACCTGCAGCCCTCATTCTGCCAGGACAGAAAATCCATTAGAGGTCCCAAGAGCAGAAACAGAGCTGGGAGCTGGCAACGTCATTAAATGAATATTCATAAATTATTTTGCTACACAAACAATATTAACATCACACTTCCCACCTTCAAAAGCCCATGGCAGGCATGGATTCATTAAGAGCCCAGACTTGCAGGGACGACTGCTCACAGGCTTTGGGTTAAACTTGGGGACTTTATTAAACACCAGCAATATATTTATTTTAATAGAGTACAAAGCCTGGATTTGGCCACCCTAAAACAGCACTTGGAGCACTGAATCTCTGAACAACCCGATCAAACAAAGCTAATGTGTGCAATATATCTTGGGTGAGTAATATACAGCCACATTTCCTGCTCCATTTACCCAGTTTTAACTACACCTGACCTACTCTTATCCTAATAGAAAACGGCTGCTCTTCTCATTGCCCTGTCCTCCACACATGTTTTTCTGATAATGGCCAAAACTAAATCACTTCCCTTTCTCCTAAGTGCTGGGCACCAGCTGTCTTGTGACATTTAACTACAACAAACCCTTTTGTAGGACCTCCAGGTTAGTTCTTGGGGCTGTAGACCTCCATCTCCATGTCCTGTCTCCATCCTGCATCCGGGCATTGGATCTAAAGCATTAAGCCAAGTGCTTGGTCCTGTACTTGGGTCACAACAACTCCATGCAATGCCACAGCCTTGGGGCAGAGTGGTTGGAAAGCTGCTCAGTGGAAAAGGTTGTTGGCTGGCAGTCAGCTGAATATGAGCCAGTGTGTGCCCAGGTGCCCAAGAAGGCCAACAGCATTCAGGCTTATGTCAGCAATAGTGTGGCCAGCAGGAAGAGGGCAGTGATTGTCCCCCTGTACTCAGTAATGATGAGGATGCACCCAAAATACTCAGTTCAGTTTTTGGCCTCTCACTCCAAAAAGGACAGTGAGGTGCTGGAGTGGGTCCAAAAAAGGGCAGCAAAGCTGAGGAAGGGTCTAGAACACAAGTCTGATGAGGAGTGATTGAGGCAACTGGTGTTGTTCAGCTTGGAGAAAAGGAGGCTGAGAGGAAACATTCTTTCTACAACTCCCTGAAAGGAGGCTGAAGCCAGGTGGGGATCAGTCTCTTCACCCTAGTAACAAGTGATAGAACAAGAGGAAATGGCCTCAAGTTGCACCAGGGGAGGTTTAGGTTGTGCATGAGGAACAATTTCTTCCCTGAAAGGGTCATCAAGCCCTGGAACAGGGTGCTAGGGGAAGTTGTGGAGTCCCTGTCCCTGGATGGATTTAACAGATGCAATGAACAGATGGTTCATTGGTGACCTGGCAGTGCTGGGGTAACAGCTGGACTTGATCTTACATGTTTGTTTTTTTTCCCCAACTAAAATGATTCTGTGATTCTTCAATCCTAGCCCTGTGGATTTCCCTGCTTAGCAAAATACCAGGAGGTCTGTGGGACAACTTGGGAAATGACCCAGGTTGGCTTTGCAAGCCAACATCTCACTGCATCAGTAAGGACGATGCAGCAAGTGTGCACAATGCTTCAGTGCACACCAGGGTGAGAGGCTGAGGGAGTTGGGATTGTCTAGCCTGGTGAAGAGGAGGCTCAGGGGAGACCTTATTGCTGTCTACAACTACCTGAAGGGTGGTTGTGGCCAGCAGGAGGTTGCTTTCTTCTCTCAGGCAACCAGCACTAGAACAAGAGGACACAGTCTCAAGCTGTGCCAGGGGAAGTTTAGGCTCGAGATGAGGAGAAAGTTCTTCACTGAGAGAGTCATTCCCCACTGGAATGGGCTGCCCAGGGAGGTGGTGGAGTCACCGTCCCTGGAGGTGTTCAAGGCACGTTTGGACGTGGCACTTGGTGCCAGTCCTGAGGTCTGTGGTAATGGGTTGGACTTGATGATCTTTGAGGTCTCTTCCAACCTTGGTGATACTGTGATAAATCTGTGATCACCACCTCACAGAGCAGGTTCCATTTGGGCAGTAAGAAAAACAGAGGGGGAAAATCTGCTTCCAGCAGTGCTTTTTTTCCCCTCCTGAAGCTTAGCTGGTAGTGATCCACAGAGATGGATTTAAGGCTTCCTGAGCAGCATGTTTAAATGACCAATTTGACCAGAAAATGTGTTTGACACACAAGTGCTGCCTGCCTTTCTCCAGCGCCGAGGAATCACAGCTATATTTCATTATTGTTACTAATTGCTATAAAGTATGATGGGGAGGTGATGGCACAGGCAGAAAGAAATATAAAACCATTTGCAGGATATTGACCCTGCAGAAAATTCCCCAGGCTTGCTTCGGGGTGCGGAGATCTGTGCTTGGTGCAAATAAACGAGGAAAAGCATTTTCCGAAGGAATTAGCACATGGCACAAGCAAATTGCAGCAATTGTCTCCCTCCTTTCTAAGTGCTGAATTGCCTCCATAATTCCCCATCATTTAGCTGCATAAATCTTGCACAAATAAACCAGCAATTTGCATATGCACAGAAAAGAAATTATAGAAACACGAGGAAAGAAGTTATATTTTTTCCTGCTTGAGCTGGAAATCAATATGCATTGCTTACTGCCTAAGTTGTGTTTGGCCCAGCTTGGAAATAAAGATTTAAGGAACCCTTTAATTTTCCATAATAAATATATATCAGAGGATGAAAAAAAAATAAAAATAATTTGTGGCATACACAAGCCCATAGCTTCTGGGTTGTTGCATGACGAAATGCGATGGCTGCGGCGGTGGAGCCGTGCATGAAGAGGAGGCAGTGTGGTGGGAGATGCTGGTGGCCTTCACAGAAGCAGAGAATCATAGAAAGGTCTGGGTTGGAAGGGACTGCCAGAGGTCATCTTAGGAGGTTCCACATAAACATGAGGGGGAAATTCTTTGCTGTGTGGGTGCTGGAGCCCTGGAGCAGGCTGCCCAGGAAAGTCTCTCTTTCTCTGGAGAGATTTCAAACCTGCCTGGACATTGCGATCCTGAGTAACCCTCAGTGGGTGACCCTCCTTTAGCAGGGTGGGGATTAGACTGGATGATCATAAAATCATAGAATGGTTTAGGTTGGAAGGGACCTCAAAGATCATTCAGTTCCAACCCCCCACCATAGGCAGGGACACCTCCCACTAGAACAGGTTGCTCAAGGCCTCATCCACCCTGGCCTTGAATACCTCCCCAGAGGTGACTTCCAACCCCTTCCTACCTTGAACACCTCCAGGGAGGGAGCATCCACAACCTCCGTGGGCAACCTGTGCCAGTGTCTCACCACCCTCACTGTAAAGAACTTCTTCCTAACATCTAGTTTAAATCTCCCCTCTTCCACTTTAAACCCATTACTCCTCATCCTGTCGTTACAAGACCTTGTAAATAGCCCCTCCCCAGAGGTGACTTCCAATCCCCACCACTTTGAGTCTGTGATTCAATCTTCACTACTACAAGAAGCCCAGAATCAAGGCCAGGAGCAATTAAATTATCTCTTTATATTATTGAGTTATAGGGCACTGACCCTGTGAATGGAAGAAGGCACCAGTGGGCAGCAGGCAGTAGGAGCAACTCCAGCAGTCCAGCTGTTTGCCATGGTTCTGGGGACTTCCCAAAGGAGCAAAAGAGCTGTTTCCGATTAGCTCCCCGTGTGACTGATCTCATTCTGGAATAAGAGGCTGTTATTCCAAAATACCCTAATCCTTCTCCAAATGACTTAATCATGTTTGGGATAGCATGCTTTTCTTCCAAAACATTCATATAGGGGGGGAAAAAAAAAAATTAAATCAATCAGAAATAGCCCTTTGGAATAACATCTGCAGAAGAGCTCTCTGTGGGGATGTGCAGCACTGTGCTGGTTTACAAAGATTTCATAAATCACTGTTTGCAGCAATTCCTGCAGGCTGGGAGGGTGTGGCCAGGAGGCACATAGCATCTTCTCCTTCCTAACTTCATCTCATTTCTTGTACTGGTGCTTCCAGCATCCACCCTTATCCATCATGCTCTCTGTGGGCCCTGAAATGTGGCATCACTCCACGCCATGTGGCTGGAGTGTTACCACAAATTTGCTGCTCAGGTGAACTTTGAAAGCTAAAAGAATCATAGAATGGTAAGGTTGGAAGGAGACCTCAAGGATCATCTAGTTCCAACCCCCTGCCATAGGCAGGGACACNAGAGAGAGAGAGAGAAAGGTCAGCTTAAAGCAGTAGATCTTCACCAAAGCCACTGACTAGTGGGTTTGGTTGGTATAACATCAATGCTGCGTGCGGAATAAATATTCCATTAATCTCCTGGTTTGGAAGTTTGGAACATTTGGAATTTGGAACATTGCTGGAGCAATGTTCATTGTCCTGCTCAGATTGTGCAGGTTTGGCCAGAGCTTCAGGGCCTGCAGCGCAGATGAAAGGGCTGTCTAAGCTCTAGGGCACTGGTGGAAACCTGGAGGAAGATTCCATTTCATCAGGGGGTCTGCATCATCTGCTGCACCAAGTCCTCTTGGTTTCACCACCACGGACCAAAGCAGTGCTTCCTTACCCTTCCTTCTCCCCTAAATCCGGTTAGCAGCTGAGGCAGGGCCACACTGGAAGACCCAGACTGTGCACCCAGGAGAAGGTACCACCAACACCCCCTGACTCCCACAGCCTGTCTAACTCTCGAGGCAGGAAGAGCCTCACAAGAGAGGAGCAGCAGAGACTCAGGATGAAAGCACAACCTCTCACATCTCTCACCCAGCAACTCATCACTCCTCCTGCACGACGCACGCGTCGATTCATCATACGTGATCAATACCTTCCTTGAGGCCCCAGGATGATGAACGTCTCTGCTGATATTCAAAAGACCTTGAGAGAAGAGGGGCAGCTCCCCCAGGCACAGGTCAAAGAGCCAAGACTGACATGCTGTGTAGGATGATATGTGATCCCAGGATCTCTCCATAAGGCACAGAAATATTTTTGGCTAGAAAGCTCCTCCAGCAACGCATGAAGATTTTAGATCACGCAGAGGCTGGAAGCTGATGCTGGACCAAAAGGACCTAGATTTTGTGTGCCAGGTTGGAGTAAAAGTCTGTGACATCTGCCTGCAAAAGGGAATTGTGGTTTCTCATCCTCTGCTCTTAGGGTCCTCTCACAACAACCGTTTGGGCACAGTTAGAGATGGAGTCTGAGGCTGTGATCTCCATTCTGAGTGTGTCCACACAGATGAGCCTCACATGCTCCTGCATGGCTGCTCTCTGGGTAGAAGCATGCCCTGCCCAAGGCTGTATGACGACCAGCTTTCAGCCTCTCCAAATCACCATTTAACTTTCACCTCACCAACCCAGCAGAACCCAGGAGCTGCTGTCCTCTTGTGTAAGGAATCTTTGGCTTCAGTCACATCTTTCCTTTGCCCATTTCCAGCAACGTCAGCGGGAAGATGAAGCCCACTCCCTCTCCGTATGCAATGCAAATAAGACTCAGCACTGCAGGCTGCCCAGGGACTCCAGTTCAGGGGGCTTACTTGTCTCAGAGAGAGAAAAAGAATGATAAAGCAAGCAGCATCTCCACCTTCAGACTCCAGAGGAAGTGAAAAACCAACCCTTTAAGACTGTTGTTTGTCCTGCCAAGCTCTACATTTTGCCTGCCCAAAATGATAATTCAAAAGAAATGCTGAGAAGCAGGAAAGCTCTTACAGGAGTTGTTTGCGTGATTTAGGTTACAAATAATTGCTGTCCAGGCTTCCCTGCCTGACACAAGTAATCAGATAACAGAGTACTTATAAGCTGTCATTTCCTATGAGCATATTTTAGCATGGCCTTTCTAATGTGACCTTTAGATCTGCAGAGGCTTCAGCCAGTCCCTGCTCCTGTGATGGATCTATTTTTGAAGCTGGGACACATGCTTGCCAGTCCCCAGGCGAGGATGCTGCACAGGAGACTTGTCACAGACCTGGCAGCTTCTGTGGCTGAGGAGGAGAGATCCTGCTCCCAGCTGCTCCTGGCAGATGTGACAGAACTGGACTCTTGCTGCAGATCTATCAGAACTAATCCACGGGGTTACATGTATTGTTGGCACCGAGAGAAATTTCTGACAGGCACTAGGAAACGTTGGGTGCTGCAGAACTGGTGAGACATGGCAGCACACCACTGGAAGGCAATGGGCCTTATTATAAGACAGGCTGGAGAGGTGGGCTCAAGCCAAACTCATGAAATTCAATGAGGCCAAGTGTAAGGTCCTGCACCTGGGGAGGTACAATCCCAAGCACAAATACAGGCTGGGTGGTGAATGGCTGAGAGCA